>JACXGM010005606.1:0-11428 GCA_016801145.1 Umbra pygmaea
TTTTTGGATTACTCTACCATTTAATATCCCTAGATGTACTTTAGCCATCCAGCTATTCCGTTTTGTCCTATGCCTGCTTGTTTGGATAACTGCCTGTGGATATACTCTTTACCTGTTCCTATGGAAGGTCAAACAGGTCAATAAATAACATTGTGCTATTGGACATTGTTTTGAGTATTCACTCAGTACAGACATTACAAACATGTTTTATTCTAGATTTGATAAGCATGATTTCAGTGATGAATGTGACTCTGTCTGTGTAGGAATGAAACCTGTTCCTGTGAAATTGAGGGAAAAGGAAGTAATCTCTATATTCCAGCGAGTCAACCCCCGCAAAGCTCCCGGGCCAGATGGGCTCAAGGGAAGGGTCCTGAAAGAGTGTGCCACTCAACTGGGACCTGTCTTTACCCAGCTATTCGAGATGTTCCTCAACAACAGTTTTGTCCCTAAAGCCTGGAAAATGGCAACCATTGTCCCTGTGCCTAAAACAGCACACATAAAATTGTTTAATGATTTTAGACCCATAGCTCTCACATCTATATTAAGCAAATGCATGGAGCGTCTAGTAAGTAAAGAACTAACAATGCAGACAGACAAGCTTATGGATCCCATGCAGTTTGCCTACCGAGCTAACCGAGGCGTGGAGGATGCCACTCTCACTCTTCTGAATAAAATATATGGTCATCTAGACAAGGCCTACACTTATGTCCGTGTACTTTTTATGTACTTCTCCTCTGCTTTTAATACGGTCCAGCCCCATCTTCTCCTGTTTTAATACGGTCCAGCCCCATCTTCTCCTGAATCGCTTGAGTGACCTGAATGTTAGTAGCAGCCTTGTTCTGTGGATCAGAGCCTATCTGAGAGAGAGGCCCCAGCGAGTCTGTATTAACAACACCCTCTCTGATTGCCTGGTTTTGAACACAGGTGTTCCACAGGGGTGTGTTTTATCTCCGTTATTATTTTCCATATACACAAATTAGATAAAATTCAACAGTAAAGACATTTCACTCATTAAGTATGCTGATGACATGTCCCTGGTTGCTTATCTTATGACAGAATATTCTGGAATTTTCCAAGCTGTTTAACTTAGTTACCTTAGTGTATGTTAACTTTTTTTTTATGGCATGCACAAAGTAGATGTCCTGACTGACTTGCCTAAACTTTAGTTTGTGTGTGGAGTGGTTGACAAATTAGTTTTAATGACTTCAAACTATGTGTATGGAAACTTCAGACTTCAACTGCATGTATCAACACAGATTAATTGTGAGAATTGTTTTACACTTTGCACTTTACATTTGGAATGTACTGTATTGTAATATTGTTTTTTGTTTATATATCTTTCTCTTAAAGGTTTACAGTGTTTCCAAATAATGTCAAAAAAATGTTAATGTATAAATGCTGTGATCTAGAAAATAATAATTTTAAATACGCTGGTAAAAATGGCAATTATAAAGTAGAGCATCTGTTATACAGCCAGATAAAAACTTTATTAAATAATAATTCAAGCTAAAATACAAATAAGGTGTAGTGTTTGATTGTATAAAATGAGTCAAATATTTGTCAAACACACAGTTGCGTGAGAGTTTCCAGCTCTGCCAGCAAGCTACCTAAGATAGGCTGCCGCACATAACTCCGCACAATTACTCATTAAAAAAACATTTATCAGAGTACCGCATGGTACTGGAACTTTAAGGAATTTACGTGCATCTTATGCCATAATAAACATCAATCACCACATGAGTCAATTTTAACAAATGAATGGATAACCGCCTACATGAAAAGTATAGAATGACTCATTTATTTGCTCATAAAACATGCATTCAAAATGTATTAAGCTGTGAAACTGGTCATGCAACCTCCACACCTGGCCTAGAGAATGTTCTAAAACATTAGCATTGACGTAGTACATCTAATTATTAATAATTTATGAGTGTAATGCTGAGTGGCAGAGAAATTGGAAAGCAATTGCAGAGATTTGGAGGATGTAATATATGAACTGATAAATATATATATATAGAAGATATAAATAAACAGCACAGTAACAGTGTGTCATAAAGACAACAAAAATGACCGATAGTGGCTACAGGGAGGTGGATGGCTTTATACTAATGCTAATGACCTGATAGACTACAGCTGATGTCACTTCTTATTTAATGCAGGTAATGTAATAATTGAAAATGAAATGTCCTTACATGACCATGGTGTGGCACCTATGCTCCATGGTCATGACAGTACCCCCCCCCTCAAAGGATGCAGGTGCTGAGGCACCCTAAAACCATTCAAAATAAATGTTTTACCCCAGGAATCCAGGTTCCCCCCAGCAAAGCGCCTGGAGTGTACTGGTGACAGGGGCTTCTAGGGCCACATGCCACCACAGATGAGACACAGTCCCTTATGACTGGAACCAGACAGTCCCATGTGTGCCAATCAATTCAACCTGGAACGGCCCATGGGGAATCTGGGCGGCACCAACTGACCAGTCCCAGCCCCCTATACCCCCCGAACAATTACACTGGGGCACCAGGTGCAATTTTCCAACTCAACACCCCAAGGCTTTACAGAGGGGTGCTGTAGCCTGGTAGTGATGAGGGAGGTGCTGGAGTGGATATGAGTGCTTCTAGTTCTGTTAGGCACAGCGCTACAGGTGGGACCCTCTCCCACCTGTAGCGCTGTCTGGAACAGGTGTATACATATATATATATGGACTCTGTTTGTCAGGACTCTGAAGGAGAAGGACGTGTCCTATCTTTGCTCCGCTCTACTTGCAATCTGCTCTGCTTCTGCTTTTTCTTTAGGATTCTTTTTCTTTTCCCAAACTATTCTTTTTAGACTTTTTCTCTGCAATTTTTTATACATCTACCCGGAATACCTTCTGAAGCTATCCTGGAGAATTAGAGCAATCCAACATGGACTCCAGCTGTACAGAATGTGCAGAGTGCTGTCGCCTAACATTAAGAGTGGCTAAACTAGAAAGCAGGATTTCTACCCTTTACCAAATAAAGGATAGTGAACAATATTTGGACTCGTTCCTGGTACCGTCGTCCCAGGTGGCAGTTTCAGACACTTCCATCCCATGGAATCGCCACAACACCTACGCTGAGGTGCTGACTAAGCGGGATCACGAAGGTGCCATCCCTTAGTGTACTTCTTCCCCAATGTACTCAGAGGCATAAACGACAATACAGAGGAATGTAAAGAAACATCGCTCACCAACCAACAAAGAAAAACTTCAGCTTCGTAAAAGATACCAGCCGCTCTCAAAACCAGAGTCGCCCTAATTGAAACCCCCAGCAAAATCCAAAACCATTACCAGAAAGCAGTACTCACAGCCTGTGCCCACAAAGCTGCCTACACCTCCTAGGAAGAGCATTTCACAACCCTGTCGGGCTAAGAAAAACAACCTTATGGTAAGAAACATCAACTCTCACAAAATGACAGAGGGGCAATTTATCAAGCTCTCTCATAGGCTACAAAGACAAAATACCCAAACACTATACTCATTGGGGACTCGAAAATCAGCAAATTAAGGACTAAGAGTATGATAACACACTGTCTCCCATACCCAATTGTCAGCAAGATAACTGAGAAACTACCAGAAATCCTCGAAAGCTACACTGCTGACAAAATTGTTATACATATAGGTTCAAATTACACTCTAAATCAGCAGTCTGAAATTTTAAAAAAGGACTTCATTGCCCTGTTTGACACACTTGAATCTGTACAAGAGTCTACAAAAGTACATATATCAGGCCCTTTGCCAACAGTTAATAAAGGGATAAGTCGGTTTAGCAGACTGTTAGCACTACACAATTGGCTCGCCTCCGCATGTGCTTCTAGAGGTCTGAATTTCATCAGCAATTTGACCTGTTCTGGGAGGGATGAAATCTCTTTAAAAGGGACGGGATTCATCTAAACAACTCTGGACTGCGATTGCTTGCAGGTCATCTGGAATACAATATCCTCCATTCTTCCATTGTTTCACCAAAGAAGGAAATAGAAAATACACAGCAATACTCTCCTATCAGGGTGATCTCAGAAAAACTGAGGAAAGTGGGTGAAATGGATGAACTAATTATGAATGACCACAAGACCTCACTTCATCACCCAAATGGACATGCCGTTGACATATCCCATAAGGACAATGATAGCACCATGCCACGAAAACAACCAGTGCTCATAGACAAAATCTCAGCTGAGTCCTGTCCTCAGAGTTCACCACAGATAGACTGTGTCATATTGGAAGTGCTCCAAGATTCCAAGGACAATTCTGTGGAAAACAGCCAGGGAAGTTTTTTTCCAGTGACACCAGAGAACCAGTCGCTTTTGACCTCCGAAAAAATTGAGGATTTGGTTTATGTTGGAATCAAACTATCCCACTCTATTGCTCCGAGCCCCCAGATATCAACCAAAGCACAGAGGCCCTCCAGCTCGCCCTATTCCACCTGTGAGAAAGCTTCGGCCCCTCCCACAGCGCCAACCTTTAGGTGAAACTAAAACAACTGAAAACAGCTCTCAGTGATATGCGTCAGGTCCCCGCTATGATAACAGTATCAAATGTTTATAGAACAAGCAGGAACCCAGTGAGCCTGTATCTTTCTCTATTCCTGGTCTTCTACATAATAGAAAGTCTAGTGCTCTCCCAAGCCAAATAGCAAACCCATCTAATCTACTGCCTATTACATGTCAAACTAAGATTGCTATGCGGGAAAGTAATAATACAGTGCACTTTGACTTTAAAAGAAGCAGTTTCTGTGGGATTCAGATCGACAGAAATGTTACAGTGCATGATGACTTTACGTCAATGTGTACCCAAACAATAAGTGATAAGAACAATGTTGTGAATTCAATGACACCAATGCCTATTACTGTTTTGACTAGAACAAGGGCAAACAAAAGCTACACCGTTTACCCCCACCCTATAATCTATTGAAATTTGATAAAAATCCCCAAACGCAAAATAGTTTTGGAGCAAGCTCTAACTAAATGAGCACTACTAAATATTAGATCACTAACAAACAAATCTTTCTTAATTAATGATCTCATTGTCAACCATAAACTTGATTTCATGTTTTTAACAGAAACCTGGCTAGATGAAAATAGCAATCCAACACTCATCGAGGCAAGCCCAAAAAATTATACATTTATCCAGTCAGTAAGAGAAGCAGAAATACCAGTGTTGATGTTAACAATATATCCACCACCAAAACAACTTCCAGCCTTTCTACCATAATTCTCTGAAATACTGTCACTGACCGTCATCAAACATGATAAAATTCTTATAAACCGTGACCTAAACATTCACGTAAATAATAATGCAGACAAGTATGCTATGGAATTTATGAACATTCTGCATACTTTTGACCTGATTCAACAGTTCTCACAACAGACGCATGAACACGGAAATACATTGGATCTGGTGATATCAAAAGGATTACCCATACAAAATCTTTCTGTGACAAATGTCTCCCTTTCAGACCACTACTGTATATTTTATGATGCACACCTATCTGAAACCAGGAATAAGGTACAAAATGTAATCAGAATACGATACGTAAATGAAGCGGTCGAGCAACATATTTCAAGGGTGCTAACTCAACTTCATTTTAGCATAATCAATACAGTCCACGAGATGGCACACAAACTAAATTACTATCTGACAAATGCTCTAGACAAAGCAGCGCCAATCAAACATTCTGCTAGGAGAGAAATCATAAAAATAGCAAATAGGGCAGCGGAAAGAAAATTGAGAAAAACTGTACTTGAGTTCCATCTTCGTACCTACAAAAAATCCTTAACCATATACAATAACACTGTAGGTGCTGCAAGGAAAAAAACACTTTTTCAGGATCAATATAGAAAGGGGAAATAACCCCAGAATACTATTTTCAACAATAGACAAACTGCTAAATCCTGCCCCTTTCCCAAAATGGAAAAGTCAAGCCTCTGAAACTAAATGCAAAGATTGTTAGAGAGAGTAAATCTATCACTTGCGCTATCGACACTATCCTGACCACTCTTCTGAAAAAGGTCTTTAATAGCATCTCATGCCCTGTCCTAAATATTATAAATAAATCCCTCGAATCTGGGGTTTTCCCAAATGCATACAAAACCACTTCTTAAGAAACCACAACGAGACCCTGAGGTACTAAGCAACTATAGACCAATATCAAACATCACTTTTCTAAGTAAGGTGCTTGAGAAAGTAATTTTTCACGAACTGAGCACATTTCTAAATGACAACAACATTCTAGAAAAGTTTTCAGGTTTTAGAGCAAATCATAGCCCAGAAACAGCCCTGACCAAAATAGTAAACGATCTAAGAATTAGCATGGATGCAAACAAAATCTCAGTCCTAGTCCTCCTAGACCTTAGTGCAGCATTCAACACCATTTATCATGATATTCTACTAGACCGTTTCGAAAACTGGGTTGATCTCTCAGAAAATGTCCTCAGATGGTTTCAAACCTACATTACAGGCAGAAAATAATTTGTCAGTCTTGGTGACCATGTATCCGAGGAACATGATATACTATGCGGTGTTGCACAAGGAAGCTGTCTGGCTCCATTACTTTTTTCACTATACATGCTTCCACTAGGTGATGTCATCAGAGAACACAATGTAAATTTCCACAGCTATGCTGATGACACACAACTATACATTTTCATAGAGCCAGATGACATAGATGCAATAACCTCACTGTCTAGGTGCCTAATTGCCATAAGTAACTGGATGAGGCCCCAAAGTCAAAAGGGAGAAAATCAGCATGAACCTTGGTAACCTGACTTCCCTGATCAAACCTGAAGTAAGGGGCCTAGGTGTTATCATAGACTCTGACCTAAGTTTTACCTTCCATCTTAACAAGGTGACCAAAACATCTTACTTTCACCTCAGAAGTATTGCTAAAGTTAGATCATTTATAACCCAGAAAGATGCAGAAAAACAAATTCACACATTTGTCACAACTAGATTGGATTACTGCAACGCCCTTCTTACAAGTCAGCACCCACAAGTTTTTTATGCCTTCCCTCTTTTTAATATGTTTCTCTACATTTTATACTTCTATTTGACTGCCTGCAATTGTGCTCTGTTTTTTTATGCTTCAAATTGAACTATTTACACTTCACAACAATCAACAGGGGAATATGCACAAACACAAACTAAATACTAAAACAGAGGAGGACTAATACCAAACACCTGGGAAGTGATTAACACAGAGGGAGGAGCAGGAACCCTAACCAAAACAACACACACCGGACAGAAACCTCAATATAGACACTGGACCAATAAAACATGCAAGGCACATAATGGACGCTAGGGGGAGCCAAAACAAACAAAACACATAGGGCAGAAATCTAAATGAAGTCACACATAGGGAAGCAACTCAAAACAATACCGTCCATGATCCAGCCCCCTCTGGGCCGGATGTGACAATTGATGCAATTCTTTTCCATTTAATTTGACTTTTACTGATGTAAAGCACTCTGAGCTGCATTCCTTGTATGAAAGGTGCTATATAAATAAAGTTTATTATTATTATTATACATAAATATATATAAATATATATATATATATTATTTTAATAAAGATATTATAATAGGTGGTAATGTGTACAATGGGCTTTATAGACCAAACGTCATGACTTGATAATATGAATTTCTGTAATCTCCAATAAAGTATATACATGTTATCTACAAAAGTACAAAATAGATTTAATTGGTAGCAGTTTCATCAAAAAAGTAAACACAATATAAATCAATGGTATATTGTCCATCACATTTTTCAAATAGGTAAACAAGGAAGTTAAATGATTGATATACACTCAACTAAAGGATTATTAGGAACACCCAGGGTTGCCAGGTCAACCAGAAAATACTAGCCCAATGACTGCTCAAAAACAGCCCAAAATGCCTTAAAACTAGCCCAATTTGTTTACATCGCTACTGAGTTAATAATTCCAATACTTTTTCCACAATTTCAATTTAAATGTATTTTTTTAGCCTGTATTATTAATTTCAACATTTTTATTTGTTCATTCCACAACATGGTTAGCTATATCTTGCATTTAATTATCTTTTATATTTAATTATCTGAGAGTACAGATGTATCGCAACTTGACAATAACTGAACTTAAGACAATAACTCAACTTGCTGTTCATCTATATCCACAGTACTTTTCTCATGGTGTTTACTGCAACACTTTACTTTTTTTAATCACAAATACAAATTATTTTATTATTATTTGTTAGTGTTTTAAAAAAATTAAAAGTTTACTTTTTTGCTATCACATACTACGCTTATTGTGATTTACTGTCATCTGCTGGGATGCTCCTAATCCATTCCATTAAACCCTTTTCTTTTTCCTAGTCTTTGCAATATTTTCTTCCATATTTTGTCAATTTCCCTGACATTTAGAAAATTAAATGTTGTTTAGGTGTCTAGTATGCTAGTAAACATGATTTGTCTTCATAAACAGGTTTTTTTCTTCCTCACGTTTCTATAGCATATTGTGATGCACTCTGATTTCTACTTTTTGATGAATGTTCTGGTCTGAAGAGGGAACAAAATAAACAAATTGTGCAAAATAAAGCTTTTTACTTCATTCGTTTTGTAGGGACTAAACCAATTACATCAATTATCATGACGTTTGAGCCATGCGTGCACAGTCACATTTTTCTGTTTCACTCGCCCTGAATATGCACGTATCAGTCTCTCTCTCTCTCAAAACGATCTACTCTCTCACTCTCTTTAATACACACCACACTCAGTAGCTCCTCCCATACCTGGCACAGGCTGCAACCTACAGCCTTGGTCACATTTATTTAACGGAAAATGCTGCAGCTGTGGTTGTTCAAAAATAGCCCAAAAAACCGCAACCCGCAACCAATATATTTTCTACCGCCAAATTGATTTAAAAATCGCCCAATTTGGCTAGGAAACCGCGGACATGGCAACACTGGGAACACCATACAAATACTGTGTTTGACCCCCTTTTGCCTTCAGAACTGCCTTAATTCTACGTGGCATTGATTCAACAAGGTGCTGAAAGCTTTCTTTAGAAATGTTGGGCCACATTGATAGGATAGCATCTTGCAGTTGATGGAGATTTGTGGGATGCACATCCAGGGAACGAAGCTCCCGTTCCACCACATCCCAAAGATGCTCTATTGGGTTGAGATCTGGTGACTGTGGGGGCCATTTTAGTACAGTGAACTCATTGTCATGTTCAAGAAACCAATTTGAAATGATTCGAGCTTTGTGACATGGTGCATTATCATGCTGGAAGTAGCCGTCAGAGGATGGGCACATGGTGGCCATAAAGGGATGGACATGGTCAGAAGCAATGCTCAGGTAGGCCGTGGCATTTAAACAATGCCCAATTGGCACTAAGGGGCCTAAAGTGTGCCAAGAAAACATCCCCCAAACCATTACACCACCACCACCAGCCTGCACAGTGATAACAAGGCATGATGGATCGAGATCGGTCTCGAGACCACTTTTTTGATGGTCTCAGCCTCTTTTAAATCCCTGCACCATACCGAATCAGCCCTTTTACAAGACCGGTCTCCAGTACTACAACACTAGGCCGAGGAGGAGGAATAATAACTCTTTATAAGAGTGCCTATAAATGTAAACAGATATCACTGTCATCCTCGTCCACCTGCTTTGAACTGAGTGTGTTTGAGCTGGGTCGCTCTCACACAGTGTTGTGTGCAGTGGTCTATCGTCTCCCCAAATATAATAAATTTTAAGTTCAAATGCAAAAAAAACTGAAGTGATGTTTTTTGGTGGCACCTCTGGGTTGATTTGGATTCCTTAGCCCAGTACATCAAGCCGACCATCACTATCCGAGGGGTGAAAAATGACTGTGACCTTAAACTCGACAGTCAGATCAGGGCTGTTGTTAAATCTAGCTTTTTTCAATTGAGGCAGCTGGCCAAAATAAAGCCAATCCTTCTGAGGCACCATTTTGAGACAGTAATTCACGCCTTTGTTACCACAAGGTTGGATTACTGTAATGCATTATATGTGTCTTTTACATCTTTTAACTGGGAAACGTAAATATGAGCACATTTCCCCTATTTTAGCTTTCCTCCACTGGCTGCCCGTACATTTTAGGATCCATTTTAAAGTTATTTGATTTGATTTTAAATCTCTCAATGGTCTTGCCCCAGCCTATATCTCTGAGCTGCTACACCCTTACACTCCCACCCGCTCTCTCAGGTCAGCTGATTAACGGCTCCTGAGTGTCCCTAAAACTAAGCATAAGCTCAAAGGGGACCGTGCCTTTGCTGTGACAGCACCTAAACTGTGGAACAATCTGCACATTAGACAGTCCTCTTCACTGTCAGTTTTTAAATCTTTACTTAAAACCCACCTCTTTTTTTTGGCCTTTGACACCACACGCTGACATTTAAATATTGTTGATTTATTATATGGCTGTCTGCTCATGTTTTATGTCCTTTACCTTGTTTTAATAGTATTTTATGTCTGTATGTTTTAGGAACACTATGTTTCTTATTTAGTCTTCTGTACTGCACTTTGGTCAACTGTGGTTGTTTTAAAATGCTCTATAAATAAAATTTGATTGATTGATTGATTGATTGTGTTTTTCTTTAAATTTGTACAGACAAAACCACCATCATTAAAAGAGCAACCAGTAGCGAATCATGGTCTAGGTCCTTCCTCAACACAACATAGAACACAATGCAGAATAGAGATTGCTAAGACATGTGACCAAGTGAGCGGCAACATCATCAAAACGCAAAGAATTTTGGGTATGTTTGGCCAGGGCTGGTATGTTTACATGGGCTGGCATAGCAGGCTAGTGTTCTGGCATGAAAATAATGAAAACTTAGCGTGAAAAACAGAATCCTACAAAATGCAGCGGGCCAAAACGAACACATTTGGACCATACCGCCTAAAACTAAATCCTAATGCAAAGACGAGATATGACGAGCAAATAAAGGGAATGAAAGGACTGGATCCTTACGAGCATAGTGACTGGTCAAGGGCCAGCGGGACATCAACCTGTTGGCTGTTGCCCAACTTCCAGCACCTATATATACAACTACATGTGCCGCGGATTCCCAAAATGCTTTGCGGGAATATGTCATGATGACGACACATTAGCAATCTATATACACAAGAGTTAATGGGCGTGCATCCAGCCTAATATGAAATTGTTAAAGATAAGGCACGGCGTTACATATAGTACGATGTTCCGTGATGTGCTATGTAATGTGCTGTAATACTATTGTCCTGTGAAGGTTAAATGTAAACAATATAAAATCTCATTGCGTGTTGTGCTACAACAAAGGCACAGTGTGTGTGTGTTGCCTTGTACTATCCAAGTTTTTATTTTTTTATTTAACCTTTATTTAACTAGGTGGGCACGTTGAGAACATTTTCTCATTTGAGATGGCGACT
>JACXGM010005606.1:17254-34936 GCA_016801145.1 Umbra pygmaea
AAGAAATTAGCATATTGTGATAAAGTTCATTATTTTCCATAATGTAATGATAAAAATTAAACTTTCATATATTTTAGATTCATTGCACACCAACTGAAATATTTCAGGTCATTTATTGTTTTAATACTGATGATTTTGGCATACAGCTCATGAAAACCCAAAATTCCTATCTCAAAGAATTAGCATATCATGAAAACGGTCTCTAAAAGAGCTTTTAACCTAATCATCTGAATCAAATAATTAACTCTAAACACCTCCAAAAGATTCCTGAGGCTTTTAAAAACTCCCAGCCTGTTTCATTACCCAAAACCGCAATCATGGGTAAGACTGCCGACCTGACTGCTGTCCAGAAGGCCATCATTGACACCCTCAAGCAAGAGGGTAAGACACAGAACGAAATTTCTGAACAAATAGGCTGTTCCCAGAGTGCTGTATCAAGGCACCTAAGTGGGAAGTCTGTGGGAAGGAAAAAGTGTGGCACAAAACACTGCACAACGACAAGAGGTGACCGGACCCTGAGGAAGATTGTGGAGAAGGACCGATTTCAGACCTTGGATGACCTGCGGAAGCAGTGGACTGAGTCTGGAGTACAAACATCCAGAGCCACCGTGCACAGGCGTGTGCAGGAAATGGGCTACAGGTGCCGCATTCCCCAGGTCAAGCCACTTTTGAACCAGAAACAGCGACAGAAACACCTGACCTGGGCTACAGAGAAGCAGCACAACAAAACAACAACAAATTTTGCATGTCATTCGGAAATCAAGGTGCCAGAGTCTGGAGGAAGACTGGGTAGAAGGAAATGCCAAAATGCCTGAAGTCCAGTGTCAAGTACCCACAGTCAGTTTTTTCAACATGCCCGATTAGCCCAAATACAAACCGAATCGTGAGTTTGGTGTATCGTTACAGCCCTAACAACGACCTCTGGTGAATCCACCTCCATGATAAACGTTAGTTCTGGGTTTGGGTGCTGTCATTTACCGGTCTTTCAGGTTCTGGAAAGCCTCCTCAGCTTTAGCACTCCAGCAGAGACGACACGGTCCCCCCTGTAGTAGTGATGTCAGAGGTGCTACGACTGAACTGACATTTCTGTTGCTGAAGGGCTTTTACAGTGGTGGGCACAGGCCAGGATCACATCGCCCCCAATTTGTCTACCTGCACCTCCACCCCAGAGTCCATTATCGTGTAGCCAAGAAAGGATACAGAAGATGGGAACTCACACGGAGGAAGACCTTCAAACTTTAAATAAGCAGTTGAGCCATACTGCCTTTCTGATGAGTTGGTCTAGAGTTGCATCCTCACGTCTGTCGTTAGAATCTCCCTCAATCCTTCCCAAAACAAAGCGGCAAGGGCAACCTCATTCCATCCGCTCTCAGAGGCTAACATGCAGAATTCCAGAGCATAATCAGCGGAGGTACGACTGCCCTGTTTTTGATTAAGCAGTCGCTCACCGCTCTCAAACACTGCCCTGAACAAGGTAGTAAGCTAATGATAATCATCAGTCTCAGGTCCCTTTCTCTCCCAGATAGCCGTGACTCACTCCAGGGCTATTCCTTTTAAATCCAATATGATGGCTCCCACTTTCACTCTTCCGGGGATATGAGATCCAGTAGTTTACCCTCTATTGGTTTAGTTTACCTTACATTTGTTTATTTTACCCTATATTGGTTTAGTTTACCCTACATTGGTTTAGTTTACCCTATATTGGTTTAGTTTACCCTACATTGGTTTAGTTTACCCTATATTGGTTTAGTTTACCCTACATCGGTTTATTTTACCCTATATTGGTTTAGTTTACCCTACATCAGTTTAGTTTACCCTATATTGGTTTAGTTTACCCTACATTGGTTTAGTTTACCCTATATTGGTTTAGTTTACCCTACATTGGTTTAGTTTACCCTATATTGGTTTAGTTTACCCTACATCGGTTTATTTTACCCTATATTGGTTTAGTTTACCCTACATCAGTTTAGTTTACCCTATATTGGTTTAGTTTACCCTACATTGGTTTATTTTACCCTATATTGGTTTAGTTTACCCGACATCAGTTTAGTTTACCCTACAGCAGTTTAGTTTACCCTACGTCAGTTTAGTTTACCGTACATCGGTTTATTTTAACCTATATTGGTTTAGTTTACCCTACATCAGTTCAGTTTACCCTACATCAGTTTAATTTACCCTTCATCGGTGTGTTACAAGAGCACTGAAATTAGATGAGCAACATCATGGAAAGAATATCCCAAATGTGCATAGTCATAAAAACCATAATTTTTCCATTCACAAAGTGGTTCAATTGACACTCATTGTTTTCTCAAGATCTGTCATCCTTAATCTATTAAACTTTTATATCCAATGCTAAATTCTCAATGAGTTCACTTTGATGTGTAGCTGAATGTTGATTTGTGGCATATGGGGACTAATTTATTGTGCGTGTGCACATATCTGTGTTTAAGACGTGCTTGCTGTCATTTATATACAAAGTGTTATATTTATTAAAATGAACATTTGCTTGAGAATGTTTGTAAATCTAATTACTTAACCATGTTTATGTGCAATGACAAGTTGAAGAATAAGGGAACTGCTTCTGAAACATAGACAAGTCAATGTGTAAATTAGTTCTTTGAATGATTACATAGAAAATAACTAAATGTTGTTACAATTTTATTGTTTTTGAGTTGTGAATTAGTGTGATGCTCCTCTAGGCTATGGCCCAAGTAAAAGAAAGTATATTTAAATTATACTCCAGTATTATACTTCTAGTACACTTATATTTAACCATGAGTATGAATTCAATATATTTAAGTATATTTAAAGTATACTTTTAAAATATACATACCAAAATATTATATTAGAAATTAAAATACATTTTAAGTACACTTAAGTATACTTTTTTAACTTGGGATATCATGTAATTTGACCAAGTCAGTTTAGTTTTAAGACTAATAATGTGAAATAAAGCCAGTGGGTAAATTATAGACATCTAACATCATTGTTTAATTATTATAACAGACTGAGACCCTGGGAATTCAAATGGGAGCCTGATCAAAAGGTTGGAGTCATAAGGAGCTTTTGCTTTCCTAAAAACAGCACCTAGATTCACATAAAAGTCCACCCCTAAAATAGTAGTTTATATGAACAGCCTCAAAAATTTATTTGTACCTAGGCTACATTTGGGAGCTATTAAGAATTGGATGCCTATTGGTGATTGTTGAATATATTTGAACAACAGCATTTGTACTAGCTTTTGAAGCATTTGAAGCATGTCCTCTCTTTAGCCAAATTTGAGTTTTTACCAGTCAAGTGATTAACCCCGGAGCGTGACAAATAAATAGTACACTAAACATGTTACATGCTACACACTTCTGTCAAGCTCGATATTATAGTTTTCCTTGATTTTTGGATTGCGTCATCAATAGCATGAACCTCGTTATAGCCTGTGTTTCCTGTAGACTAAAATAAGGATTTTGACCATATTTGGGTAATTATTGTTGATATGCTAAATGTAGAAGTTGTGCATGAGTACTGACACTAAGAACAAGGGTATTTATCAATGGTGATTTCGAACCGGTTTGCATAAAACAGTCATGATCATTGTAATATATTTACTGCATTATTTATTTTCTTATAATTGTATCGATTGAAACTCTAGTATTCTTGTACAGCACTTTTAATGTGCTCTATAAATAAATAATGATGATGATGATGATGATAATAATAATATATTTATTTTTTATACCACCTTTCAAGAACCCAAGGTCGCTTCACAAAATGATGCAAACAGTTAACAGACAGATGGACAGGCAGTCTGCTTATTATTAGAACAAGCAAAAAAGCAATTGGACACAACAAACGAAAATGACACATCATAGATAGTGGAGGGCAGAAAAATACAATGGTAGATGAGTTTTAAGTTGAGATTTGAAGGTCTGTAGGTTAGGGGTGGCACGAAGATCAGAGGGCACCTTATTCCTACAACGCTAAAAAGCCCTGCCACCGACAGTAGAGAGTTTATATCTGGGTACGACAAGCAGATTGTCATTGCTAGATCTAAGGGTCTGAACAGGAATATATGGTTGCACTAACTCAGCAAGGTATTTTGGTGCAGGGCTGTGACAGGCTTTATAAACTAGGACTAACAGTTTAAACTGGATGTGATTGACCACAGGAAGCCAGTTAAGCTGGTAAAGGATAGAAGTGATATGTGCAGACTTTTTGTTAAATGTAAGGGCTTGAGCAGCAGAGTTTTGTACCATTTGAAGGCGATGTATAGCTTTGGTGGATACGCCACTATATAATCAGTTACAGTAGTCCAGTCTGGAGGTTATACATGCGTGGATAACAGTTTCCGCATCTCCAGAGTTAAGAGAGGGGCATATTTGAACAATATTCTGCAAGTGAAAAGAAGGTGATGATTACATTTGATAAATCCCACTTTTTTATGCATACGCATACTGTTAATTCTTTTAATAAATACAAATTCTCTTTTTTTTATGTGCGCTTAATAAATGAGGACCCAGAGCCTCTATACCCTCACTGAGTCCTTCTTCTACATTATTAACTCCTACCTTCTCAGGAGTTTTCAGTGTTTGTGTTTTGAAATAATTGTGGAGAATATTTATTATTGAAAGGACAATTTTTTTCCTGCTTGGCAAGGTTAATTTCCACCTCTATAGTATTGTGTTTTCTATTTGGCGCACCCACGTCATCAACTAATTTACAGCCAGTGTGTGAGTACAGGTAGTGGGTTTCCCTTCAGTAACGATGGGAGGAAACCTAACAGATTTCCTAAAAATAATCAGAGGATTAGTCTAGAATGCACACATGCCTGTAATACTAGAATGTGAACAGAACAGCCTTACACTAAGTGTACCATTTATAGAGGTAATATAGCCTGCTGAATGTAAAGTTGACAGGTGGAATGCATGACTCATTTATTCAGCAGAACACACCGAGGTGAAATTAGTTTCACATTTAAGATTCAACCGACATTCACATTTGTACCTCCGTTCAGTCTCCCTTCCATATTTAGGGACCGGGGTAAAAGAGTAACCACCATTATTTCAGAAAAGTATATTATTATTTTGTACTATAAATATTAATTTCTAAACAAACATATTATACATGCTAACTATTAAACTACATGTGTGTTCTTAAAATGAAAATGCATTTTATTTTGTAATCTCCAATAACTTTGTCAATAATTGCATTGATACATCAAACTAAATCACATCCATCAACAAACAGCTGACAACTTTATTTTGGTGATCAGTCTTTATTGATTAGTTATTGGTCAATGAACCAATTAAAACACATTTATTTCTGTAAATGTTTAAACGTGCAATATGTAATTTTTGGCCACCAGGGGGCTCTCAATCAAAACAATAGCAAAAGATGTACTTGGATGACGTCGGGAGGTTGCATGGGATCATGGGTTTTGTTATCGTCGTCAATGACAACCTTCCATTCTAGCATCTCCGGCAGAAAAAATGTTCACTGCCAAAGTAATATATTGTTAAAAAAATTATAACTTTATTCACGTTATGTTTGGCGGCTCCCTGGACCTTAGAACAACTAGAGTAGTCACAGGTTATATGACGCCATTTACGGGCGACAAAATGAAACGTCCCGTGTCTTCGGATTATATTACAAATTTCTCTGGATTTGAAAGTTAGAGGAAACATTTAGGATAATGTAAGTACACAACTAAGAAATATATATAATATATGTATAGAGATGTTTGCTTTTAATGCAAAGTATGTATTTTGTTATTGTTTTGATTGATATTACATATTGTACCTTTAATACATTGTCAAAAACAGGTAATAGACATATCAAACATGAGGCATATTATTCTATAACATGTTTGGGTTACACTTTATTTGGAGAGTCCGAAATTCCATCTGTAGGTGCTCTACAGATAGTTTGTTGATGATATGACTATCAACAAACTACCAACAAACTATCTGTTGATAAGAAACTAATTGTGTAGTTTAAGAGTAGGGGTAAGTTTAGAATATGTTTTATGGTAATGGTTAAGGTTAGGGTTAAGGTTAGGATTAGGGTTAGGGTTAGTATATAGTTTGTTTAAATGTTGTTGATAGTCTGCAGATAATCTGTAGAGCATCTACAGATACACCTTTTGGACTCTCAAAATAAAGTGTTACCCATGTTGGTATACTTTACGTTATTGGTAACAATCTGTTATTGGTTGATAAATAATCTATAAATAATCTATAAAAGAATGAAAACCCATTATTGTCCAGGAATCTTCAATAACTTTGTCAGAAATGGTAACAGACACATCATCACTTGGTGCATATTATTCTACAACAAACTGTTCTACTTGTCCAACCTTTGCATTGATAAATGATAAACAATAAATCATTGAAAACCCATTCTTTTTGGTACACTTTGAACAACATTTAAAAAAATGCTTATAGACACATCAATCCTGATGAATCTCATTCTACTAGTAGCTGACATGATTGTACAACCTATGTTTCGGTATTTAATGAATGATTCATTTGTAAGATAGGATCAATGAAAACACATTTCATTATATAAATCTTTGATAATTTTGACAAGAATTGTCATAGATTCATTAAACATGATACAAAATATTCTATACAAAGCTGCTGTTCTTGTACAACCTTTGCTTTGGTGTTCAAAATCTTAAATTTTTTTATCAATCAATGAATGATTAAATTGCTGGAAAAGCTTCTTGGTTAAATAATGGTCTTTGAATTAGGTTGCAAATAGTTGTTTTCAGTTTAATATAGTTAGTGGTAGCAGCATCAACATCAGTTGGCTTTCATACTTGGGGACAAGACTTTTTGTACAGAACCCCCTTCTAAAATCTACTTTTTCTTATCAGACCGTGGCCTTGGCTCACGATGTCACCAGGCACCCTAGACATTCGGTCATCTTCAAGTATATGTGTTGCTTCAAGGAGCACATACTACACTGCTCAAAAAAAATAAAAGGAACACTAAGATAACACATCCTAAATCTGAATGAATGAACTAATCATACGAAATACTTTTGTCTTTACATAGTTGAATGTGCTGACAACATAATCACACAAAAAATATCAACCCATGGAGGTCTGGATATGAAGCCACACTCAAAAAGTGGAAAACCACACTCCTGGCTGATCTAAATTTGATGTAATGTTCTTAAAACAAGTAAAAATGAGGCTCAGTAGTGTGTGTCACTTCCCTACAATGCCTGGGCATGCTCCTGATGAGGTGGTGGATGGTCTCCTAAGGGATGTCTTCCCAGACCTGGACTAAAGCATCCGCCAACTCCTGGACAGTCTGTGGTGCAATGTGGCGTTAGTGGATGGAGCAAGACATGATGTCCCAGATGTGCTTAATCAGATTTAGGTCTGGGGAATGGGTGGGCCAGTCCATAGCATCAATGCCTTCCTCTTGCAGGAACTGCTGACACAATCCAGTCCTCCATTGTTGAGGACACAACCCAATTAGCCATCTCAATCAACCCCACCCCTGCCACTACAACAACCCTCTCTGTCTTGGAACAGACTATTCAGAGACAGAACCCTCGCAAGGCACCAGGCCACACTCTGTCTTGCAATCCACACTAAAGTACTGTTCAGACTAGCTGTCTATATTGTTCACCCACATATTTAACATCTCACTGGAGACATGCCATGTTTCAGCATGCGTCAAATCCTTCATCCTCCTTCCCTCCTAAACCTTCCTGAGTTCTAGCCTGGAAAAATCCAGACCCAAATCCGGAGGATATAAAATGAAAATGACTCAACTCGAGGGGCGGCACCAAGCCCTGCATTTGAAAATCTCACTGTACACAATTGGATAACACTACGACCAATCACCAGTGGGTTTTAGCTAAGCTCCTATTGTGGAGCTAACTGGTAGATTAAACTATTGCCGTATCAGGTCGGGAAAACAGCAAAGACGTCCTTCTTAAAAAGAAACGATTCAAGCGCCGTCTTCTGTTCACCTTTTAGACAAAAAGCCAAGTCTAACTTGTTCATTGTAGTGACCAAAGCAGTTTCAAACAACTGGTGTACATCCATAGCGATCTTACAACGTTTACTAATGACTTGAGGTCGCACTTGCAGCGCTGTTGTCATCTGTTAAACATGCCACTGGCCCGCCTATATCAGATACACCGTTCTGATTGGTACAGCTTGGCTACAAGGGCATAGTTAATGAGCAGCATTACTCGGTGCCAGAGTAACTTGCTGAGCAAATTTAAATTGTGCTCTCGCGAGAACTCTGGATTTCCAGGGTACCTAAGTCCCATCATGTGCTATATTATTCTGTCTCAAACCCTTATAAGTTCTTTACTCTCATATTCACTGACTGTACTGAGTGCATGGTTGAAACTCTAAAAGGTTTTGAGCAAATTAGATTAGGGGTTTTCCAAACTGTGGGTAGTGAAATCAACCAGGTCATCGCTGTGACCTTTTAGATTCTCCCCACATTCCTCAAGTACTTTTGAATCTTGTGGACCACCAACTTCAGGGATCTCATTGTCAATTTTATGTAATCCTTTTTTACTATACCCAGCATCCAAACTCCCCCAAATCCAACAAGGGAACATCATCATCTTCCAGAGTACTAGCTGGCATCACGTTGCATGGCTCAGGCAAGATCTCCACATCCTCAATAGAAGGTTGTTCTCCAGCTTCTTCAGAACATGCTTCTGCTCCTTTAACCGGCAATGCCAATTTATTACCTGCCGAGGGCTCCACTTGAAACTGGGGTGTTAATGTCTTGCTTATGTCACTCTCTCTGGAAGAATAGGCAGTATCCTGCTTCTTATGTCATAAACCTTTGTAAACCTCTCTTCAGTAAAAACTGAGGAATTCACAGAGTTCGGTATAGTCATCTTCAAACTTACAATCTTCCTCATCTTGGTACTGAGGACAATGGCCCTCATTTATGAAACGTGCGTATGACCTAAAACAGGCTTACGACGGGCGTACGCGGAATCCTAAGCAAGGCTAGGGATTTATCAATTTGAACGTGATCGTAGGCTGCGATAAAATCTTACGTCTGGTCTGACTTCGTGTATGCAAATTATCTAGTGTGACTAGCGGTGTTCATGGTATAACCACCCGGTTCAGTGAATTGTTGAACCAGCAATCATTTATGAATATGTCTGCATTGCAACTACCCCATATTGCAAATTACATTTCAGAATTGCTAATTTATTATTTTTCCCCTTTCACTTCGTGGTGGCCTAGAACATGAGGGCAGAAATTAGGCAAACAACAATTTCAATCAAATAATATATATATATATATATATATATATATACATATATTATTTAAACAAGCGCTTTGGCAGTCCTGTAGTCGAAACGATGGCAGATCTGGAGGACCTTAATGCGCGTTATAACGTCCAGCCCTGGTTGGGGCTGTTATATGGACTTCCTTTTGTCTAGTGTTGTAGTGGATTTTTAGATGTTCCACAGGACTGATTATAGCAGCTGTCTAAGAACTACCAGTCTCTCACACTCTTGACGACTGCCCGAGTGAGACCCGGAAGGGAGGGGGGCCAAAACCCCCACTATGGGTAGTCAAACAAGAAGCTGAGATCTCAACATTATACTGTATATCATGATATATCACTTTGGGGCTTGCTGGATCATCCCATAAAGGGAGTTTTGGTTTTACTACATGCAAAACGTTATGATTTTCTCCACAGAGCGACTAGAAGAGATTAATGCTAGCTTTCTACAGGGAAGCATAGTCAAAATGTGATAACCCTGTCCTTTTGTTCCCGGATAGCGCCGCCGAGGCGACACATAATCTAATTGTTAATGTACTCTTTTGTTCTCCAATTCCAGCCAGTGAATTGATCCGTATTTCGTATGCAGCGGGAGTTGGGGGCGTCCCTTCTCAAAGGGAAATATAAGTCTTTGTTTAAGGTTAAATGGATGAGATCTCTTTAACGACTCTCCTGGCCACACGTTCAGTGCGCGCCATAGCAAATGTGTTGAATAAATGTTGTAATAGACTGAACCGTATAAAACATGCTTAGATCGTAGATCATATGTAGAAGTGTTAGACGACAGGTAATTCTTGGTATAGTATTGTATAATTCCGTGTCCGGTTAAAGTTTGTACTTTATGCCTTTAATTGGAATTAAATATTATTCACTTAACTAAGTTCTGTCTGACATTCTAAATCATTTCCCAGAACGTCTCCGGTGGAGTCATTAATGGGAACGTAAGCTATCTTGTTGAGGCCTGCTCTGAAGGCACACAGTTCAAGCTAGGTAGCCTATGCACTGTTTACTGAGTATCGCGGGTAGCGATTCAGTTTTCCCGGGTCGCTGTAGTATTTCTTTCCGTAGCTGTTAACACATGGATAAATGATCATTTGTGAGGTCAGATGGTTAGATAGGAAATATCAACAACGTCTATTCTATAAATCCTCTATAGGCTTTTATTAAGCATTTCTCCGTTCTTAACCCAGACTATTGCAACAGGGGAGGAAAGGTAATATTAATTATTAATGCTTTAACTTCATAAGTGCATCTTAATTGTATCCTTTTACCCTCTACTACAGTGTCTCTTGTGTTTATGTCTCCCTTGTTGTTCGGTGTTATGCACAGTGGTTATGTTTCTATGTTTTGTTTCTCATGTTCCCTTTTAGTTGCTTCCTCATGTGTGATGGTTTGGTTCCCTCTCGTTTTTGTTTCATGTATTGCTTTAGGTTACGTCATGCTTGTTGTTTCCCAGGTGTCGTGCATTAGTACTCATTGGTTTCCGTATTTAGTTTGTGTGTTTGTTTCCCTCCCTTGTCGATCAATGTGTTCCTGTTACGTGTTCTGTGTGTGGTGCTTCCTGAGTTCACTCCTGTTTTTTCCCCTTGTGGCAGTTTTTGTTTAATCCAAGTCTACTATTAAAGTTCCATTGGATTATTTGCATTTCCTTCGCGCATGCCTCATCTATATCACAACGCACTACATTGGATCCGTGATATTACTATTTATTATGCTATTCATTATGTTTGTGGTACTGATTTGTTTCGTCACCAACATGGGTAAAAATATGGTTTGTGGGTAAACTGCTTTGCCTTGCACGACAGAAAATCCTCTACCACCTCCCTCCAAACTCCTCACTATCTTCCAACTCCATGACATCACTGTCAAACTCCTCCTGTCGCAGCCATTTTCAAAAACAAATGCACTTGTATGTCTGATTGATTGATGTGATTTTCAGCAAACAATGTTACATTTAAGTGGTTACGTCGTCTTTAAAAAACTCAGCATTAAACATTTCATGTGTATTTGAATCAATAACAGTGCATTCTATGCTGCACGCATCATGAAAAGGTTGACAAATACAAAATGCTGTGTCGCGAAGCAGTCGGCAGGAGGTTCTAAGTTGCGCAATGCAGTAACCAGCGGGAGACATAATGTTTCACTGTGCAGCATCCGTCACAAATGGGTAAACTAGCATTGCTATTGTATCTGCATCAGTAGATGGTGTAGCCCCTCAAAAAAACAGCAGGTTCCATACCTCGTAGGGTCTATATATTGTAGAAATTGTGTTTTGGAATCACTCAATGCCAAAAAATTATGAAACATATTGTATCATGTCAAACTCATTCCTGGTATATATACTTTAGTGAATTTTAATAAAGAGTGGAGACTGGTCATTCTTTTTGGCCACAAAAATATTTTTGTAAATAAATAATTTTTTCTTTGTTTTGCTTAAGTTATTGTTTTATGACTGATGTTGGGTGACAACTGTTGCTAGAGTTATGGAAGAATGAGTTAATTTGAGATGTATGAATTGTTTAGTAGTTTTAGTGCATTTTGGATGTGAAATTAACTGCTGTGCAACACTGAAAGTTGGTTATGAGAACTGTGTGTAGAATCTTTGAAAAAATAAGTTGTCTCTCTCTAAATAAAGAAATAAATAAATGAAAAATGTACAGTAGCAAATTACACATTGAAAGGGGTACACTATTTGTAGTTACTGTTTACCCCCATCACAAAATGAGCTGGTGCACCATAAAACTCCTGGGCTGAAAATGTGTTCAGGTAGCTTTTTACCCAAGACCCAGTCACACTGATTTAAGTTGTTCATTTTTTTAATACATTTATTTATACAAACAAATGTAATCCAAAATATTGCACACAATGCGAAAAAAGACTAAGGCAGTTTTAAATTATTAAATATAAAAATAAAGGACATAGTTTATGGAAAACCATAGGTCCACATAAATTACTCAATATGAAAGGGTGTTTAGAAGAAATACTTTATAAAGTTTTAGGTCTTAAACATTTAAAAATATTCACTCAGTTGTAGACAGATAGTGAACAGATGTGACTTAAAGCAGTTCTAGGACGAGCCGCAGCACTTGAAGGAGTCATCAAAGACAAAACCAGAGGGACAGTTCTGGATATAGGTGAGGTCATTATCACAGCCATAGTAGGATTGAGGAGCACCTGTTTTAGCATACAGCCCATCAGCCATGCCTGCACAGAAACTACTCTCACCCACAGTAGCATTGATTGTGGGTGGTATTACTTGGGATGGGATGGTTGTAGGTAGCAGGGGAGGTGCATCTGTATTAAAATATATATAATTAAAGTTCTGTACAGAATTAAACACTACTGCATTGACCTTTGAAAATAGTACAGTATTGGACATTATTGAAGAGGTCATTAAACTGTGATTTACCTGGGACCTTGGGATAGTTGCAGCAGTTGCAGCTGACGTCAAAGACTAAACCAGAGGGACAGTCCTGGATATAGGTGACGCCATTAGCACAGTTATAGTAGGATTGAGGAGCACCTGTTGTAGCATACAGCCCATCAGCCTTGCCTGAACAGAAACTACTCTCACCCACAGTAGCATTGATTGTGGGTGGTATTACTCGGGATGGGATGGTTGTAGGTAGCAGGGGGGGTGCATCTGTATTAAAATATATATAATTAAAGTTCTGTACAGAATTACACACTACTGCATTGACCTTTGAAATAGTACAGTATTGGACAATATTGAAGAGGTAATTGAAATGTGATTTACCTGAGGCTTTGGGATAGTTGCAGCAGTTGCAGCTGACGTCAAAGACTAAACCAGAGGGACAGTCCTGGATATAGGTGACGCCATTAGCACAGTTATAGTAGGATTGAGGAGCACCTGTTGTAGCATACAGCCCATCAGCCTTGCCGGCACAGAAACTACTCTCACCCACAGTAGCATTGATTGTGGGTGGTATTACTTGCGATGGGATGGTTGTAGGTTGCAAGGGAGGTGAATCTGGATAAAAATAATAATAAATATAATTAAAGTTCTGTACAGAATTAAACACTACTGCATTGACCTTTGAAAATAGTAGAGTATTGGACATCATTGAAGTGGTAATGGAAATGTGATTTACCTGTGACCTTGGGCCAGTCGCAGCACATGCAGCTGACGTCAAAGACTAAACCAGATTGACAGTTCTGGATATAGGTGATGCCATTAGAACAGCCATAGAATGTTTGAGGAGCATCTGCTTTAGCATACACCCCATTAGCCTTGCCTGCACAGAAACTACTGCTGGCCACAAGAATACTGGAAGATACTGGATGAAAAAAATACATGATTAAATAATGTTTCTGCTTAGAATTGCACACTGCTGCATTGACATTTGTATATGAATGTACAGTATGTGGTAAATGTCATCATGATTTTAAAACTCACCCAAGAGACACAGAGACAAGAGCAGACCTTTAAGAGTACAGATTTAAAGTGAAAATAGAGCAGATACACAGTACACAAAAAGAACATCTGTGAATATTATAAAAAATGTGTTTTTACCTGTTACTAAAGTGAGCTTGTGCATTGTGCCTGCTTCCTGGCTAGACAAAGAGGGCTTCTTTATTTCTATTTTTAACAGAAAAAGAGGATAAATGCAAAACTGGGAAAACTATTAGCAGGTTAGTTAACTTAAATACAGGGCAATCATTTTAGTGAGAAAATGTATTTATATATTGCTGTCATGACCTGATTACTAAACTGGAATTTATATTATTCAGACTATAAGTGAATTTGCAATGTCTTTTTTGTATCTCTTTTGTCATTCCTTGCTGTCCTTATTTAAGAAAGTATGAGATGCCTGAAAATGTATATTTAAACAACACAATCTAAAATAAATGTAATGTATTATTCAAGGAAATACATGAATACATTCATGAAATAATCATATTAAGGAATAATAATCCATAACAGAGAGGAGGGAAAGAGACACAAACGATCAGACTGAGGAACAGAAACGGATAAAGAAATATATAGATTAACTCACCACAACAGGAACCAGCAAAACAGAAGCAGATTACCAGTTAGTAACAGAATATTTTTGTTTTGGTTGGATTGTTTATCCTTTAAATCCATTTCAAATCACATGATTGGTTACAATTTTAGAGGTGGAGAAAAAGGGGCAGGGCTATTTGTATGAACTGAAATATTAAATATACAAATAAAGAGGCATAAAAGTGTGTAGTAACACTTAATTTTAGGGTACACAAATATGCTTCTATTAAGCCACATTGGAATTTGTGTGCTTGGGACCATTTTTTTTCAAGTTCAATAGTTTATAAATTTTTTCCTCCTGAGAGTAGAAACACAATTTTGACCCAAAATATTATTTTTCTGTGTAAAGTTCATGATGCTGTCGACCCTAATAATGGCCTATGAAATAGTAGACCTAAAATCAGAGATCCTATTTCCAGTCAGTAAAATCGGTATCTTGTTTTTAAGGATCTGAGTATTCTCTTTGGAGGAGTTTCAAAGATTACAAGGATCTGTAGCTTACCTATAGAGATAAGATCCCTTCCAATTTGTTCTCCAATCTCATGAACATTTTTTTGATACAGATTTAGAAAAGATTACATTTTAAGGAGTGGGAGCTTGGGTTTTAAAAACAGGATTGGCAATACATTTTCTTGAAGTAAATGCTGTAGAACCAGTCTTACCCAGAGCTGTACAGAAGGCCATGTGATCTCCATAGTAACCTGAAACAGAAGATTTAACCTGTCTACTGTAGCTAGCTAACATATTACAACTAGCAATGACTCTTGACCCAGGTAAATATTTAGGTGTAACATCCCCCAGTGTATGTGTACATGTATTTCTGTGTTACCTGGGGCCTATACTACGAAGCAAGTTCAACATGCCCTAGACTTCTTTTCATTACCTGGCTTTACTGAACCTAGCAAATGTAATCTAGATAAGAGAGCGCGTTCACATAAAAGAGGGGGTGTGTGTACCATCGGACCAATCGCAGACACGGAGAAGTCTATGTGTGCCGCATATTTCGCTCAACATTAGTAAATGATCATTTTAGAGAAATATGAAGAGCACAAAAAATATAATCCAGACATAAAGCAGGAAGGAAAGCTGGGGGAAAAAAATGTGTTGCTTAATGCTGATCGTTTTGAAATTCGTTGCCTACATGGATCACATTTAGTTTCTTGATTTGGGAGATATCGTTTGAATGAAATTTAGACACAGTTCGAAGTCGACTTTTCACCGCAGCTCGGAAGGTGATCAGGGGACACTGCGGATGGTGTTTGAATATGGGGTACTGTGTAGTTGTAAGTTTTGAAGGACTTTTATGTGTTAAAATGTATGGAATATGTGATACAGGAGGGATGGTACACTAATGATTAATTGGGAAGCTAGGTATACTGAGGGTTAGAGTTCTGGACACAGAGAAATCTCGACTTTTGGAAGGTTGTTTGAAATTTAGCCGGGCTGACTAAAGTACTGCAGATAGGTAGATGGGGCGGAACTAATTTCTGTTGGTAGTATTATGAAAGTTTGTGTTTAATGGGTTCCTAGGTTGTGCATCTGATTCACCAAATGGAGTAGGATGGGAATGCACTGGTATGCTGATGGTTTTGAAATTAATTAAGGTTGTATTGAGTAATGTGTTTGAAGGACATTTATTGCCTTGTTTGGTTGAGTCTACTCGTCAGTAAGGGATGATGTCGAATGTGGTTAGGTGAGTGAAAGTACGGTAGGATTATTTAATAAGAGCTTGTGTGTCTGGGAAATTTGTGAGATTGACATTATTGTGGGGTATAATTTAGCATTAACTTGTATTGTTGGGGGTTTAAGTAATATCGTGACCAGTTGTTTGGTGAAGTTTTAACTGTTCATTGTAACAGGCTATTCTGTTTACGGGAGGGTAAATTGGTTATAGGACATGTTAAATTGGAGTTTGGCCTGCTTTAAACGTACAATATGTAATTTTTTGGCCGCCAGGGGGCTCTCAATCAAAACAATAGCAAAAGATGTACTTGGATGACGTCGGGAGGTTGCGTGGGATCATGGGTTTTGTTATCGTTGTCAATGACAACCTTCCAATCTAGAGTCTCTGGCAGAAAAAATGTTCACTGACAAAGTAATGTATTGTTAAAAAAATTATAACTTTATTCACGTTATGTTTGGCGGCTCCCTGGAACTTAGAACAACTAGAGCAGTCACAGGTTATATGACGCCATTTACTGGCGAAAAAATGAAACATCCCGTGTCTTCGAATTATATTACAAATTTCTCTGGATTTGAAAGTTGGTGGAAACATTTAGTATAATGTAAGTACACAACTAAGAAATATATATAATAGTGATGTTTGCTTTTAATGCGAAGTATGTATTTTGTTATTGTTTTGATTGATATTACATATTGTACCTTTAATATTTGATTGTTGTTTTGGCACAAATCTTCTGGGGGATTAATGTTTTTAAAGGATTTGTTGGAATTTTGTGAAGTAACAGTGTGGTGAGATGTTTTGTACTTTTATGTGCTACGTTTCAGGACATAGGAAGGAACCAAACAGAAATGAGGTGGCAGTGACCTGTGGACTGAGGACGAGCATTTGTGCACAGCGTGCCAATGTCTGGTGAGTTTGTGACTGAGTTTGTTTATACAATTTTTATACGAGTTGGCAAGGAGTTAAATACAACATTTGTGCATATTGGGGATTATGGATTATGCATTGCGGGGTTTTGGTTAAAAGAATAGGTTTTGGTCCGTAGAGTGGAAGAGTTGTTGTGGTTTAGGCAGTGGTTTTCAATGTTTCTGTTGGTTGAATAGGCTGAGAGCTACTGTGGTGTGTTGCAAGATGGAGACACCTAGATTGGAAATCGCCTGTTTTGGGGTTGTTATATCGTTATTGAATTAAAACTCTGGGATTGGGACTATGGTTGGATAGCGGAATGCTCTGTGACAATAAAAATGTTGATGATTGACTGGACATGCGTAGTGGAGATCTGTATTTGACTTCGGCTACTCAATAAAGATAAATGATGTTAAATTTGTGGATGACGTTATACCTGGTTTTGATAGGACTGATTTTGTTTTGGTTACATTTAAAACATGGTCGATCCATCCAATTTTAAGGGTTTATGAACTGCGCGCGAGGACAGCCTCTGACCGTTTGGTATCAACCTAACTTTAGCCCGTTGAAAGTAGAGTTTTTTGTTAAATTATGATGTGGGTACCTCGATAAATAATAGGTGGAATTTTATGTCACCACTGTGACCTATATGCACTAGTGGGCTGGCCCTCATTACACACTCGGCGCCTGACACACTGGTATCACCTAATTTACAAGTCAATCCTAGGAAAAACCCCTCCTTACCTAAACTCACTCCTCACCATTGCCTCACCCTCCCGTAACCT
>JACXGM010005607.1:0-15320 GCA_016801145.1 Umbra pygmaea
CTACATTCATTTTTCCTATCTCCAAAGTCCATTGGACTCACACGGTGACGTCATCGTATGAAAATACCCCGCGAAATTTCAAATCTTGCTCTTACACTAGCCAGGCATGGGTGAAACATATCTCACTGTTCTACAAATGTCTGGGGGAAGCTACTAGCACCTCCAGATAGCTGTAGGGTGAAGTACCCCTTTAAGTATATTAATTATATTAAACTATGACATTTGTGGTTCTGCAAATAAATAATTAAAATTGTGAAGGCTACCATACACAATGCATAGGAATTATATATAGCAAGTAATAACAATAAACCCATTATTAATTACAGCATGTAAATAATGCATCTAAAATACAAACCAGGGTACTTGCACCATTTTCCTAGATACATTTAATGCTTTTCAAGACCTTCTTAAGACTACAACAAATAAAATGTAAGACCCTAAAAAAATGTAATCTATTTATATGATAGAAAAAATAATATATTTTGTCCTAATTTGGAAAACAACTTTTCCTTGTCTTTTGCTCAGAGGAGAATATTTTAAATTCAAAACTTTCCAATCAGAGTAAAGTTCAAGCATATTAAAGGAGAATTCCGGGCATTTTCAAAACTTAGCTCTGTTGTTTGAATATCTGAAGTGCTGTCAGTAGCGGGAATAAATCAAACAATCTGTATTGACAAAGCCATGTTTACCTCCTGCTCCAGCATACAACCATTATGCATTTACAGGGCAAGTTTTAAAACGTGCTTTCAGCCTCTAAGCATGTTCAAAATGTCATTAATAGTGCATATCCATGTGCAGTTATTCCTTATAGTGAACACAGCGAATCTGAACAAATCAGTCAGTACATACCTCTGTTTATTTCCCATTTTCCAGTGAAGTCCATACTAGTCAATTGTCGAAGTCATACAATCCAATATTCCAAAACTTTTTTCCCCGCAAAAAACAATTTGCCATAGTTATGTCCATAAATTACTTTAGCAACATTGATCAGCTATAACCTGACACTTGCCATCATAGCTCCCAACAGTTCAAGAGTTCAAGACTATGCTACAAGTGTGGCTTGTGTCAAGGTGGCTTAGGCAAGTCTTGGCTAATACAAAATATTGTTGTGTTTGTTTTTCAGAATCATTAGGGTGTCGCCTGACTTCTTCACCACTCCTACAAGGACAATGGTCTCCTGCTTCCCATCAAAAAGAGAGTTACTCAATCAAGCCGAAGTTACACTTGAAACATGAGGATTTGCCCTGAGTTGTGAACTTCATCAACAACTATGCAGAGGATAATGTAGTGGTATTACCTGGACGCCACCCAGGACAGAAAAACTTAGCTGGAAGGCTGTTGCGATCGCATGTGACAGAAGCAGCCGTCTGGCGTCTCTACAAGGAAGTCGTGATGACACTTGGTATGTAAAGCATTAGCTACATGTTATTTCATTTAGCACAAAAATTTATGCAACTATATTTATTTTATATTTTTGTGTTTGTGTATTCCAGGGCAACGTGCAGTTGGGCTGTCTTCATTCAGGAGGCTTTGGAGAACATTGGTGCCCCACATCTCAAAGGATTCGAGAGTTTTATGACAGATGCCATGGAAATCACTTGCCCTGCACCTACATCTGACACTGGACAGAAACAATCTGTAAGAATATAGACTCCCATTCCATCCCGTGGGTTATTTCCCATTAACATACATTTTCATAGTACATTGGATTCAGCCTCACTGGTCCCCCGTGGGAATCAAACATTACATGGTTGTGTGACCAAGAACACTTACTTCTGCCTGGAGGAAATATGTGTGACAGTATTACCAGTAAGCCTTATGTCAGAAATGTTTATTAATGTATTGTTGGTTTTTTATACAATACAAATAAACAAAAAGTGTATCTACAATTGCTGGTTTACTAGCGACTAGTGAATTATATAGTACATTTTCAATATGATTTTAGTGTACCAAAATTATATTTTAAATATATTACAAATATACTAATGAATGAAATAAGTGAGTAAAATCTAACATAGAAGTATACTTATTACTATTGAAATAATACTTAAATATTGTTTTTGTAAGGCTTTCCAAAACACTTTAGATTTATTTGTCACATCCTGCCCTTGTAGGGTAGGATGTGTCTGTTATTTCTGTTCTTTGTGTGACTTTTTTGCCCTTTCCTAGTGTTTGGTTTTCTTTTTTATTGACTCCTAGCCCCCTCTTGTGATATTTCTGTGTTTTTGCATTCCCTGCTGTCTTCCCTAGCCATGCCTCTCTTCTTGGTCTGGGCAATCTGCTCCTGGGTGTTGCTTATTAGTTTGTTCTCTGTATCAGCTTGATTAGTCAATGTGCTACAGCCTTGTGTCATTAGTTGTTTCACCTCTCTATATATTGTGCCCAGACCAAGAGGAGAGTTGTTGGAGCATTGTGGATTTTCCTCCCTGTCACTGTGTGTTCCTGAGTTCCACGTGAGTTTCTAGTATTCCGAGTGTTTCATTTCGTGAGTTAGTCTTTTGTTCTGCATTTCCCTAGTTACGTGTTTCCTTGTTCTTGTGTTAGAGTGTCCGTGCCGCTACAAGAGCACGAGGTGTATTTGTATTGTACCGTGTGTATTTCCTGCCGGTGACTCGTTTCTTTTGCCTTTGTGGGGTTTCTAAATAAACTACCCATGTCTCGCTCACGTTATACCGCCTCCGGTCTCTCTCCCTCAATCTACACCATACATGACATTATTGGTTTCTGCCAGTCAGATTGACTCAATCACCTTACTGCCTTTGTTTGACAGTTTCTTAACAGGTCTTGGGACTAAGGCTTAGGAGGGTATGAATGATCTTGAATGGGTGTGAACAAAGGGAACCTGTGTGGGGGTGAAATCTTTGGCCAAACGTTGAGGGGTGATTTCTAAGTTTTGCAATTCAAAAGTGTGTCAACATTTAAAGCATCATTGCTTTCCAAATGTTCATTCTATTTCAGTATACACCATTTGACAGATCTAAATCCTGTAATTTAAAAAAATGTAAAAAACTTTCTGACCATAAGCCTAGATATCTGCGGTGGGTCACATAAATATTAAAATCACCACAAATTATAATATTATCTGCCATGACTACTAGGCCAGACAAGAATTCATGGAATTTGTTAAATACTATACACTCACCTAAAGGATTATTAGGAACACCATACTAATACTGTTTTTGATCCCCTTTCGCCTTCAGAACTGCCTTAATTCTATGTGGCATTGATTCAACAAGGTGCTGAAAGCATTCTTTAGAAATGTTGGCCCATATTGATAGGATAGCATCTTGCAGTTGATGGAGATTTGTGGGTTGCACATCCAGGCAACATTTTTCCAGTCTTCAACTGTCCAATTTTGGTGTGCTCTTGCAAATTGTAGCCTCTTTTCCTATTTGTAGTGGAGATGAGTGGTACCCGGTGGGGTCTTCTACTGTTGTAGCCCAACCGCCTCAAGGTTGTGTGTGTTGTGGCTTCACAAATAATTTGCTGCATGCCTTTTTTTATTTAGTTTTAGTAAGATTACTAAGGTGAACAACACCTTGTTTAGCTTTACTCAACCTGGATCAAGGTACAGTCAAAGTCTCAATGTGGAACTCACTTCAGTGGCTATGCTAGCGTCAGACTCCACTAGGCTAGCAGGCTGGCTAATAGTCTACAGCCCAACCTGTTGCTAGATAAAAGAAGAGCAACATAACAGCTACGATGGAGTCTGTCATTTTTCAGCAGGTTAGGCTTGACTCATTTTGTGAGTCTACAAACCTCTTGGCAGAACTCAGTTTTTAGCCAGTGATTGAATTGTGTGAGTCGGCTGTAGATCTCATGACTACCCCTAACTGGGAGGGGGCCAGAGACAATTACTCGATGCCGACACTTCTTTCTAACTAATTTACCAGCTGAAGCTATGTTCTGCTTTGTAATCTCTGACTGTTTCATTCCAAAGTGAATAAAAATATTGTTGTTTTTATTTGGCCTTGCCTGTTTTTTATTTTGCTTGCACCACCATCAGATTAGCCTCTACGTCTGTAGCCCTGGCCCCAGGTAAACACTGTATGATCAATGCCTGTATGATCACTGCCAGTCTAATATTACGGGAGTCAGAGATTATTAAGCTTTTCATTCGGTCATTGGTCCTACTTAGACGTGTCTGCTCCTCAATCCCCAAGAAACGACTCAGGCCCTGAATCAGAATCCAGAGGGGAAAACCTGTTGACAGTGTATGTTTATCGGCTTGGAATGCGACAACGATCAAGCAGGCCGATGGCATCTTTTCCTAGCAACCATGAGAAAGTTGTCCGGCTGCGATGACAGTACGAGGCAGTTAAAATACCTACTAATATCAATACTGCCTAGTGGCTTAGATGCATTTGTTTCCTTTTATACAAGCTTGTCCTGACAACTGAGGTCTAAAGCCAAGCCTCTATCAAAGCTATCCTTAGCGGAAATGTGATTACAGCAACTGCAATACAACATGATATTTAGCTTCGGCTAGTCATAGCACTTGAGAAACTCCTTGGGCCCTATCTTGCACCCGACGCAACGCAGCGCAAAGTCCGAATGCAAGTGTCTTTGCTAGTTTAAGACCGACGCAGTTGTCAATTTCCCGTCAGGCGCCCGCGTTGTTTAAATACCAAATGCACCTGCGCCCATATTTGCGCCCATGGGCGTGCCGGTCTAACAGGGAGGTGTGTTCAGGATAATTCTTGGCGTAGTGCTATCTTGAGACATCGGAAAGTGATCGCGCCATTGAACAAAAACCGGGTCTGAAGTCAATGGCACAGCATGTCATTGTTATTTTAAGAGCAAATCAGTCAAACGCACCTAGGCATATGCACAGCGCATGCACACTATGCTTGTTGCACACACACAGTGAAGTGCAGCAGCACACAAACCGGCAAAAGATTACAAATAAAAAGATTACGGTGCAAATCCGCCGTCATAATAGCAATGCACAAAAGGTACAAATGCGCCTGGCTCTAAAAGGGAATGGGAGATGAATCTCTGATTGGTTTATTGCATGTTACGCCCAAAACACACCTATGAATTAATGAAGACACTAATTCAAGACCGGCGCATGGACCCTTTTATCCGCTGACAAACTAGCAAAGTGGATTTGGACACGCTCAAAGCACACTTGCGCCATGCCCTTCACGCCATGCGCTTAGATCATTAAAATATGGCCCCTTGTGTCCAAAATAGCATCCTGAGGTGAAAACATTGAATGAAAAAAGTGAGTTTTTTTCTACGTTGGTAGACTTATACAATAGAGAGTTTAGCGTAAATGATAAAATAGGATAACCGTAAAAGAGTTTGGCAATTGGCCAAGCAGCTGACCGCAAGCAGCAATACACGCTAATACAAACAGGAAATTACCCGTTGATTTGTGACCAGTTCATACCCCACCTTGCACTTAAACAGCTCACATTTTGCTGGTCTTAGTTTGACTCCAAGATGTTGGAGCTCCCTAAAAACTTTCCAGAGACCTTCGACATGCTCTTCAAATGATTGGGCATTACACAACTTGTCATCATGATAGTGTATACAACATTCATCACGGAGTGTTTCCAACATCTCCTCTATACTGCACTGGAAGGCTGTGTGTGCATTGGGAAGGCCGAATGGGATGCAAACCCATTCATACAGGCCCCATGGAGTGATTCATGCAGGAATGTGTGGAGAATCTTTGGCTATGAACCCCTTTTGGTAAGCTTTTCTTCAGATTAAATTAATAATTTCCCTCAAAACTCTACAAACAATAACCCATAATGACAATTTGAAAGAAGTGTGTGTGAAATCTTATTTAAAAATCTTTATAAAAAAAAGAAAAAAAAAACAGTTGTACATAAGTATTCACAGCACCTGCCCAATACTTTGTTGAAGTACCTTTGTCAGCAATTACACCCTTATGTACTATTGAGGATGATGCTACAAGCTTGGCAGATTACATTTTTGGGCAATTTCTTTCATTCATCTTTGGACATGTGCTATTTTCATTTTTTATTTTTAATAATTTTTCTTAGATTTCAAACACACTTCTTTCACATTGTCATTATGGGGTATTGTTTGTAGAATTTTGAGGGAAATAGATAATTTAATCAATTTCGGAATAAGGGTGTAACATAACAAAATGTGGAAAAAGTGAAGCGCTGTGAATACTTGCCAGATGCTCTGTACCTTTCTTTCCAGCATGGTGTATCTGCCTAGGGACAATAGATGAAAATGAGCTATGGTGCTAACTCTAGCATATTTACATTGTGTACTCGTACTGATGTCCATTAATATGCACTGTCCCTATTTAAATAAACAATTAAATAAATGGTCTATGATATTACCTTGAGCCCCAGTATCTAGCAAGACATTTGCTCCTAAGCCATCTACATATGTAGCATTCTAGTAAGCACTTGCTACCTATTAACTGGGCTACTCTGTCTTGACCTATGTGTGTGCCATCAGTTGAATTTACCTAACTCCCCATAAGTAGTCAGCATGTGCTGATAGTCAGCATTAAATTACTTTGTGACTGAATTCGTTATAGCGATGGCTGAGGGTTGTGTGTCATGTGGGTCAGTGTTAACAGCTGTACCAAAATCTGGCCTCTCTCTTTGACCACTTTGTGACATCATCAACAAAATCTTTGGACATAATATTTCAACCACACCCATGTCCTCCAACACAAGCAATGGTTTGCTCATCATAAAGGAATTGATATATTCAAGATAACTCCAATCATCTTCAACCACTAACTCTGCTCGTTCCAACGGCGATCTTGAAAAGTTCCTCATCCGACATGGTCACCTCTTTCTCTATCCTTCACAATTATCAGACACGGTCCCAGATATCATGTTCACTGGATCATTACTGCTAATGCTATAACTGTTAATGCTATTGCTGCATGGTGCTTCCGCTGCTTGCCATCTGCTCTGCTCTCTGTCTGTCTCGCTCCTGTCTGTGGTCTCCCCAAATTTAGCCAAGTGAGTCTTTTTAACTGCCAATCAGTTGCCAGCTCACACCTGTTGCTTCTTACGCATAATCAGCTGATAATTTACAAACAGCTGTATATCTTTCCCCACAAGCAGTAGTTGTCCACCAACACATCATCTACAATTCCCTCAATGTCCTCCGGTGACATGTTTTTAGGCATTTAAGTAATTAATAGATACTCTGTTCGTTTAACAAAGTCTACAAGGGTGCACACTTTTTAATTTGTTTTCCCTCTAATCCTGCCTTGTCGGCAGCGCCGAAACTCCCTGGACAGATCTGTGGGATGGCGAAGTTCATCCAACCACATGTCGCCCTAGCCATCGATTCTTTTCCCACTCTGAATCCAACATTGAAGCCTTTAGTTGGATCATGCACGGGATGATTACGTTCACCAACTATACTTCCGCGATTGAACACACAGGTTCCCGATCTAGACACAAGGAGTCATTGGAGAGCGACGTGGCAGTATTTATAATCTGACTTATCTAACCTAAATCCAGCAGGAGGCCCACAGAAAGTTATTACCCGTGACTATCATGAAGTAGACGGTCGTGCAATGCAATGACTTATCCCACTACGCCATGCGGACAACCCCCCCCCCCGAGGGTGCACTCATATCGAAAATGGCTCCTGACCAACTATTCATCAACCTATTGCTATGCCCCTGTGGCATATGTATCTCTTTGCACCCAGGTGTCCCATAGCCAATTACCCAAGTACAAATACTTAAAACTAATCCCACCCCAATACAATTTGCATTGACCTACATTTACTTTGACTATTACATAGTCTGCACCCTATGATTTACAAAAAAGGAATACTCTTATACTCTAATAACCCTAAACTTAACTATAACACTATTGAACCGATTATAGAATCAATCATTAAAATCAATGAGGCACGTAGCTATCAAACTTTGTATCCTTTGGCACTGTTGATGTGCATACAGTAGCTATCTATTATGCATTATGTCATTTATTTGAGTGGGTGTAAATAGCCGATTAGCTGCAGAGGGGCTGTTCTCACCCGGGTGCAAATACAGGTCCTTCTCAAGAAATTAGCATATTGTGATAAAGTTCATTATTTTCCATAATGTAATGATAAAAATTAAACTTTCATATATTTTAGATTCATTGCACACCAACTGAAATATTTCAGGTCATTTATTGTTTTAATACTGATGATTTTGGCATACAGCTCATGAAAACCCAAAATTCCTGTCTCAAAGAATGAGCATATCATGAAAAGGGTCTCTAAACGAGCTATTAACCTAATCATCTGAATCAACTAATTAACTCTAAACACCTGCAAAAGATTCCTGAAGCTTTTAAAAACTCCCAGCCTGTTTCATTACTCAAAACCGCAATCATGGATAAGACTGCCGACCTGACTGCTGTCCAGAAGGCCATCATTGACACCCTTAAGTAAGAGGGTAAGACACAGAAAGAAATTTCTAAAAAAATAGGCTGTTCCCAGAGTGCTGTATCAAGGCACCTCAGTGGGAAGTCTGTGGGAAGTAAAATTGTGGCAAAAGACGCTGCACAACGACAAGAGGTGACCGGACCCTGAGGAAGATTGTGGAGAAGGACCGATTCCAGACCTTGGATGACCTGGGGAAGCAGTGGACTGAGTCTGGAGTACAAAGATCCAGAGCCACTGTGCACAGGCGTGTGCAGGAAATGGGCTACAGGTGTCGCATTCCCCAGGTCAATCCACTTTTGAACCAGAAACAGCGGCAGAAGCGCCTGACCTGGGCTACAGAGATGCAGCACAACAAAACAACAACAAATTTTGCATGTCATTCGGAAATTAAGGTGCCAGAGTCTGGAGGAAGACTGGGGAGAAGGAAATGCCAAAATGCCTGAAGTCCAGTGTCAACAACCCACAGTCAGTGATGGTCTGGGGTGCCATGTCAGCTGCTGGTGTTGGTCCACTGTGATTTATCAAGGGCAGGGTCAATGTAGCTAGCTATCAGGAGATTTTGGAGCATTTCATGCTTCCATCTGCTGAAAAGCTTCATGGAGATTTCATTTTTCAGCACGACCTGGCACCTGCTCACAGTGCCAAAACCATTGGTCAATGGTTTACTGTCCATGGTATTACTGTGCTCAATTGGCCTGCCAACTCTCCTGACCTGAACCCCATAGAGAATTTGTTCGGAAATTGTGAAGAGGAAGTTGAGAGACGCAAGACCCAACACTCTGGATGAGCTTAAGGCCGCTGTCGAAGCATCCTGGGCCTCCATCACACCTCAGCAGTGCCACAGGCTGATTGCCTCCATACCACGCTGCATTGAAGCAGTCATTTCTGCAAAAGGATTCCCGACCAAGTATTGAGTGCATAACTGAACATAATTATTTGAAGGTTGACTTTTTCTTTTTTTTGTATTACAAACACTTCTTTTATTGGTCAGATGAAATATGATAATTCTTTGAGATAGGAATTTGGGGTTGTCATGAGCTGTATGCCAAAATCATCAGTATTAAAACAATAAATGACCTGAAATATTTCAGTTGGTGTGCAATGAATCTAAAATATATGAAAGTTTAATTTTTATCATTACATTATGGAAAATAATGAACTTTAACACAATATGCTAATTTCTTGAGAAGGACCTGTAGACACTCTGTTCTGTGCCTTGTTTTCTTACTTACATGCTACTCCAAGAATATTGTGTAATTCTACGCAATGTGCAATGACACTAAAAAAAGTTGTTGTCTGTGACATCATCAGTTTTGCCAGCATTGCCTTTCCAAGTAAGACCTGTGCACAATCCCATTTTTTTCAGTCAACATTTTTAGCAGTGCTGCTAGCTACTGTGACTACTGAGGATAAAAACAAGTATGGGCTATAGCAGGAAGGAACACACCTCCACAGTTGTGGTATTTTAACGTCCATTCCAGCACTTCTTCTGACCAGTCATGTGGGAAACAAATATCATTGACCTACACATTTTTCAAACATGATACAAACAACTAAGTGTCCCCCTGGGAGAAATCTCCCTTTAAAGGACAACATGTATAGCCATTAATTATGTTCAGCCACTGGTCCTAAAACACATACAGATGATTTATTACAATTCAGACCTTTTGCGCCAATGCCAACTTATCTGGCAATGATTCTTGCTGTGACAACAGCAGAAATACTTTGGACACCTCTGTTTGTATAGTACTACCACCGGCACTATGATTTAAAGGTACATTACATTAAGTTGCATTATGTTTGTAAAATAAAAGCCCAGATTTTCATGCACATCACCTCTCTATTGCCTTGCTGCTTAAATACAGGGACCCTGCCATTTTAAACAACACATTCTTCACTGGATTTCCCCTTGTTAGACCTTGGTAGTGTAGTTCCTGTGTTTATGTTGAACTGAATGAATTCACATTTCCCTGTCGTCAGTACAGGGATGATGGGAAAGAGGGTGGACTCCAAAGAATTCCAAATAGCCCCTTACATCCTCCCCGGTCAAAACCTATTAGGTTGTGGTCTAAATCATTGTAGTTCACTACATTTGACCAAAGCCCTATGTGCTATGTTAAAAGTTAGTATGTTACATTGAAAATAGGGTGCCATTTGTAACACAGTAAAATAATTTACTGCAGTGGTGTCTGGCTTCACGTCTCCTATTTCTATCCACTGGGTTGATTGTTAAGTGCTTCTTCACACAGAGAAATGCTCTGAGAGTAATTACCTGACCTCTGAGAAGACAAAAATTACACCACACATCCTCTCTCTCTCTTTTCTGTCCAGGCCTAAAGACAAGAGAAGTGGAGAGACTGCCATCCTCAACCCTGACAACCGCTTCCCCGATTGGTCCCCTTAACTTTTTCTCTGGTCCAGGTGAAGTAGATTAATAAGGCTTACCAGCCTCACCATTTATTCTCCATGTCCTTCCCAGCTGTAAATATCCCAACTTTGCTGCCATGCTATTGCTATCAATCTCACCCGAAAGAGGTGCTCCAAAAGATTTTCCATGCAGGCCTTCACCCTCCCATGTTTCATTCCTGTAAGGTGGAGGCACATTTAAAAGCCCATAAAAGATAGCCTACCATCCTGCATTCATCAACACTATGAGGTGAGCTCAACAGGGGCGGAGATGAGGGAGTGCAAGTGCGTATTTGTGTTTATAGTAGAGTATTTGGCCATACATATGTATATCTATATCTGTGTGTGTGCCATTTGCGTGTGATGTGCCCCTGCATATGTATCTACTGTATATGTGTGTGTGTGTGGGTTTCATGTAAGTGGAAGTTTCATTTAAGAGTGCTGTAGCAATTTATTTGTGCCTCTAACCTCCTTGGAAAGCCAAGTTGATACCCAGGCAGTTGAAAACGCTGTAAGAAAAATGTGCTGCCTCCCTGTCGCAGGCGGCATCACTGTGGATGTGCAGTGAAAGCTGCACACCAGACTCACTGCATACAAACCAGTGAGGAGCCAACTCCTGTTCTGTTGCGAATAGCAAGCCAAGTAGCAAATCATGTATAGTGATTCAACAAACTCCTCAAACAATTTTGCTATTGACAGCGAAGTATGATCCTGTATGATTCTTCTCTAGCACTGTTTTTGCCTATGCAAAATGTTTCAAATGTTGAATGCCCTTACTACTAAGTTGTGGTTGTCTCATCTAGTTTATCTTAAATGTATGCACTCACTGTAAGCCATTCTGGATAAGAGAATCTGCTAAATGATTAAAATGTAAAAAGTTAAAATCTGTTTCATATTACATTATCAATGACATGGATCCATTATAACAATAAATGTATCGTATTTTGCATGTTTCATGTCCAGCAAAAAAGGAAATATATATATTGATTCACATGGAGCAACTCCAGTGTCTTCAACTGCAAATGTATAGAAGCAATGGAAAATATTCTAGACCTAGACATTAGTAGTACTTGCATTGTCTCTACTTGATCTAAATACTGCTTTGTAGACAGCTGATAATATGGTATATGATCAAAAGGGCATGATTACAGGAAATTTCGGGCTTTAGGAATTGGCAGCTCTTCAACCCGAGCTCACGATCATTTCAAACCACTCGTAGTGAAGAGCCTGTGGGATGCAGAGCTAGCGCTGGAGGATCATATGTCTTGGCTGGCTACTGGAAGGAGACGCATGACCAACCTCTTAAAAATGCATAATTTGTTCTTCTGATATGAAGACGAACTGGAGGTGCTTGAATATCTACATTAACCTTACATTTACATACTCATTAACCACCAACACCCACCCTCAGAAATAGATTCCACCAGGGTGGAGGAATAATATTTAGCCATTGATTATTTGCTCTTGGAATAGAGATATATTGAAAGCGGTACAGAAGTGTCTTGAATTGTAAGACTTGGCTGTGGCATTGACCAATACATTAGCTGACACAAAAATAGGCAGCATTTAATACCTTCATAACAATAATTTATATATTTCGCAAATTGGATCTGTTCCCTATCCACAGCCCAGTCTCTTTCCTCAATGTTTACTCTGTCTATGATTGTGTTGATGCATTATTGACCTGCCTGGCAGCAAGGTAAATTAAGGCAGTATACTGTGATGTCAGGACGGCGGTGGTCTGGTCAGTGAGTGGCAGACAGAGATACCTATGGAGTCAGAGGGGAAAGGAGTTATTTTCTGAAATCATAACTCAGAGGTAACTGGGACCACTATGACCTTGCTGCTCTGACGTCATTCCCAGCTGATTCACTGGAAGAAGATGGAAGAGAGAGAGAAAAACATAAAAATAGAGAGACGAGAGAGAGAGGGACAAGAATAGAACAGAAATGAGCATTCATGCCTGTCTCCTTGTTTTCCATTCCTTTTTTTTTCATTTGTACACATCCACTCCTGCTCCATCAATTTTGAATATTTAAAATATATCACATCTTAGAATTTGTAGAGGGATGTCATCTGCAGTTCCACTTTGACAGACATACAGTATAATGCACAATAATATAACCCTATCCAAAACGCTCCTACAAAAAAAATATTAAATTTACATTGTAACATATTCTTTGTGGTAAGTGTGTGTAAGAACACATTCTGTTTCTCAGCAATGACCTGGGAGCAATGGAGCAAATGTGCAAAAAAGGCAGTGATCAGGGATGTGTCCCAATCTCCCATTACACCCTCCCCTATACTGTGTATTTCTGTGCCCTTGCGTGGATGTATACTTTTCAAAATATTGGACATTTGCAAAAGATGATTTTGATGCAGTTCTGTAGTCTGTGCATAACAACAATAAGCTAATCATTATAAGCTGTTTTGTATCCATGGCTAGCTTGTTTGTCACAGTTTTTGTTAGGCTCTCGCTAGCTGGTTGGTTTTTGTTTCAGCTCTCCATAGAATATTAGAATCCTTGCCTGTGCTCCGTTTGGTTTTGGTTCCATATCCTTTTTAGTTGTCCCTGTGGAGAAGGGATAGGGAGACACCCTGGGGTTTACATACACCTGTAGGTAACGCACTGTTAAACACACCGGATTGTGCTGGATTCAAACCAGGCACGGCGAACTGGTTGTGTTCCAGCGGAAGTCCATTAATTTCAATAGGAAGCAATGCACACTGCTGCGGCAAATCTACCGGATCCGGCAAAATGTGGATGCAGTGTGGCAGGTGTGTCGTAAGAGTTGAAATTTTACAACTTGTCCAGTGCTTTGTCGTACGGCACCAGAACCGGAAGTTGATGTACCACTGAGGAAGAACTAATATGTTGCTTTCACCCATGGGTTTATGGGTTTGCATAGATATGTCAGTATACATATCTATGATTGAAAGAAAAGCTTTGACAGCTCAGTAGATAGTTTTCGTATTGTCAATGAATATTAAACTGAAAAAGCTCCTGCTAGTCGCCTTGCTGGAGGAGGACAGTTGTATGCAACGTTGTCCACCATCTTGAAGATGCGGAAGATTGATTACGATGTTGATTGCGGTGTTCAAGTGTGTCTGCATTACAATTCCATACGCTGACTTTTTGCTGTCCCTGGTGTGAATCCAGCAATAGAGGTGAGCAGTGTACACCTGATTTATTGTATCAAGTATTGTAGGCTAAAGGTGTAGGGATCTAGCTGTGTGCTAGGCAGGTTAGAGGGACATGAAAGTGGAGGTTCTTTATATTTAATTTCCTTGATCGCTTGCACTGCCCTTCTTCCAGGCCAGTATTGTATATGGCGGGTAGTAAAATGATTGTCTGTTTTCAGTATTTATTAAATATAACTATTGTATTATCTATATTTTCTTATTACTAGGGGTCTAATTAATGTATACAGTTGAGTTTGGATACCCTGGCAGAAATTAATTAATTATCACATCGTTGTTTGGCTCCTTTGTAAACCATAGTGACAACAGAAATCACCCACATTGCCCTGATCAAAAGTTTACATACTCTTGAATGTTTGGCTTTGTTACAGACACACAAGTACACACACAGGTTAAAATGGCAATTCATATTTAATTTCCCACACCGGTGGCACGTGGTGTCAGCAGCACAAGCACGTTGCCACTACCAGCCTGAATCCTTTGATAGAAGGCAGGATGGGTCCATGCTTTCATGTCGTTATAGCAAAATTCTGACCCTTCTAAATGTTGCAGCAGAAATCAAGACTCATCAGACCAGGAAACATTTTTCCAATCATCTATTGTCCAATTTAGTTGGGCCCATGCAAATTGTAGCCTCAGTTTCCTGTTCTTAGCCAGAGTGGCACCTGGTGTCTTCTGCTGCTGTAGCCCATCTGCTTCAAGGTTCGACCAGTTGTGTATTCAAAGATGCTCTTCTACATACCTTGGTTGCAGAGGCGTTGCTGGCAGTGGGGCCGGTGCGTTCGCCTGGCAACACTGTGCAGCACGAGCTCTTTGGTTTTCTCTGCAGAATAATAGCGTTCGTAATTCATTGCAATAATTATAGTTAATTCATTGCATAGATAGGTAGTGGGTCCATGTGCATGTGTTGCTAAAATGAGTCTATTGTGGGATAAAACCAGCCCTAAATCACATTAAATACGTTCTGAGGGAACTATTTTGTAAAACCGAAATATGTCAAATATGAACGTATGAGAGGGTCAATTACGTTTGTAGGGAACTAAATTGAACACTCGAATGACGTTCAATATGAACATTAGAAGATCATGACGTAGCATGTACATAGCATAGTTTTTGCTAGGGCGGAGGTCAGGGATGGTGGATGGGCCTATAAATCCGCAACTTGCATGCCAGTGTTCGCGAGTTCAAATCCAGACCGGCACTTAGTGTGTTTTCTTCTACATTGGTTGCGTCATGCAGACATGCGATTGTCGGTTTTTGTAATGTTAACCCTAACCTTAATTCTAACCTTAACCGTTAGTAACCTCATGCCT
>JACXGM010005607.1:15420-26741 GCA_016801145.1 Umbra pygmaea
ATGGAATGTTCTCGCATAAATCCGCTAAACGAAATGTACCGGAGCAACGTAATTCAAGTACAAATATAGCCTAATAACAAAACGTGCAGTTCAAACGTAAAAACACCCTAAATAGGTTGGCATAGAACGTAATTTAGGTTTTCAAAATAGTTTCCTGAGAACGTAATTTGGGAGAAATTCTGAGATTTACGGTTGGATAAAACAGTTTCTAGTGAATGTTTTACAAATGCAATTGTGTTTTCACATGAAACACGGACAATATATTCAATCAATATACAATCACATGCTTTTACTGTTTCTTTACACCATACAATTGCATTTGGTTACAAATCACTAGCTTTGTAGTGACTTCATAATGATTATTGTGGTTAATTCAAACAAGCGCTATTGTTCTGAAGAGAGAACTAGGGAGTTCTTTTTCCCAGGACTTACAGTAAGAGAGACCACTTAGTGGACTACAGTACATCTCTCGTCTCGAAAAATATACGTCAATGGATGGGAGGCAATATACAACAGGTTATCGACTTCTTCAGGGCATTCCCAGGGATTATCGTGTATACGTCCAGAGATGCCACAAGTTAGTGTAATAGATTTCTGGTTTGGGCTGAGCTCACAACTTATGGGAAGTCCTCCAGTACGACCCTAATGACCAGGTAAAAGAAGTTCTGTAATTTTTTAATTTTTCCCATTGTTCCAACTGAAGGTAAAACACTGTACACTTTACAGTGGATTTCCTGTCAAAATACAACCTTTTTTACATTGTAGTCACGTTTTAGTTTTTCATAGATCACTGGTAAATTATAAACTTTTACCTGGTCAGTAGGGTCTTACTGAGGTACTTCCCAAAAGTTGTGAACTCAGCCCAACCCAGAAAAGTAATATATTACACTAAGTTGTGGCATCTCTGTATATGTCACAACGCTATTTGTCTCTCCCGCTTTCTCGTCGACATGCATGATAGATAAAATAAGGTTTTACAAAATGCTTACAAACAGAGCCGGCCCAAGACATAAGCGAAACCTGTTTGCCTGGCAACATTATATTGTGACCGCAACACAAACTCTGATTTGTCAGTTCAAAATAATAGCGCTCGTAATTCATTTAAATAATCATTGTTAATTCAATGCATAGACGGGTAGTGGGTCCATGTTCATGTGTGTAACGTTCTCCTTCTCCACCGGACTGTATCTGAATGCTTACTGTTGTGTTCTGTTGTCTTGTCTGGTTATCTATGTCTTAGGTTAAGTTATTTTAGGTTCTGCTGCCCTCTTGTGTTTTGTATTAGCGTCCCCCTTTCCTGGACTACAATTCCCATTCCCCATGTTTCAGTATGTCATTGTCTATGTCATTAGTCCCAGCTGTGTCTCATTTAGTTCCTGGTTCATCATTATTTATTTTCTGTTTAGTTCTGTTCTGTGCTGGGTCATTTTTATCGCCATCCTTCATGTCGCCTTTTGCCTTTGTGTCTGAGAAAGCCTACCTATGTCGTAAGTACCTTTTAGGGGTCTAGTCATGTTTTGTTTTGGATATTTTCCTTCTCCATGAATTCCTGTGTTTGTAGCTTCCCTGAGTATCTGTAAACTGTAGTATAACGCGTGTACAAATTTGTTCTGTTTAGTCCTGTCGTATCCTTTACCTTTGTTTGTAGCTTACTTAGGATTACGCAGGTTCCTTTAACTTCTGTTGCTATTAATGAATATATATACCTGGGTTTTGGGCCCAGTAAGTTCTACCGGTTTTAGTATAGTTTATTCTGTTATTTACTGTTTATTCCTGTGGAAGCCTTCTTATTGAATGTACATTAGTTTCTATTAAACTTTAATCTACCCTTAGTTCAGAGAATCCTTGTGACTTGCCTTGACCTCAAAACGTGATATTAAGGTGATAATGTGTTGCTAAAATTAGTCTATTTTTGGATTAAATAGACTCTAGTCAATGTATTTCAAATGTAATTGTGTTTTCACATGTGACACTGACAATAAATTAAATCAAATCTTGTGGACAACATATTTGTCACTGTTATTATGAAGTTGTTTGGAAAAAATGCAATAACATATTTTTAAAATCACATATTTCTATTGTTCATTTAAATACACAATACAATTGCATTTGGTTACAATTCACTAGCTTTATACTGAGTTAACAATAGTTATTGCAATGTACTAAAACGAGCGCTATTATTTTGAACGGACATATCAGAGTTTGTGTTGTGGGCACAATATAATGTTGCCAGGCAAACAGGTTTCGCTTATGTCTTGGGCCGGCTCTGCTTACAAATGTATACTGTAGGTAATAAAGATATATTTTATCTGTCACCCTTTGTTCTGCATGTTGGAGAGAACATAAAAATAACATGACTAGATCATTAAGTACATAATCCCATTTGAATCGTTCTGAAAGTGACTGTTGCGTTCCATCAGTTGTATATTGTACTATAGGTCTGTTCAGCCAAGTTGATGCTAACGAGCACGCAAGAATCAAGCCTCCCGAGATACATCATGTGACCATTTTATTTGAATATGTACCGTGTGGACAGGGTGATAATGACTAACCAATTGCCAGCACGCCCACCTCTCCACATTCCCCAGGTGGTGATCATTAGGCAGTCATTGTCTGTATATAGCTACCAAATTGTTGTTATAAATAGATTTACTCTCAATTGGCTCATTCATTCCACTCTCCCCTCCTCCCAAGGCCATTGCTGCAAATGAGAAAGTGTTCTCAGTCAACATGCCTGGTAAAATTAAGGTAAACTAAACTAACTGACTTGACATTAACTGAGACAACATAACCTGTCAATGTCTTTGTCATGACAACTTGACATCAACCAAGACAATATAACCTGTCATGAATGTGTCACAGCAGGCCTTATTAAACTGAAGAACTATTTCACTTACAAATGTCATTAAGTGTTATAACACTGTCAAATGCTTTCACAACTGTGTCATGAATATTTACCTCGACCTCAAGTACAGTGGTACAATTTGGATTTGTCATAAACAATTCATTAAGTGTTATTACACTGTCAAATGGTTTTATAAATGTGTCATAAATATTTTCCTTGACTTCAAGTACAATAGTAACATTTTGACTTTACATAAAGATGTAAAATGCTTTTATAACTGTCATGAATATTTTCCATTAATGTACACAAATTAATTAGTTACACCTGAACTCATATCTTAAAATATACTGAATGTCACATTTCTGTGCATGTAATAAAAAAATGTAACACTAAGATCTATTCATCAAAAAAGTTATATAACAGATAAGCAAGATTGAAAATAAATTTAATAATTTATTATTTAGAAAACCTTTCCAACATTTTGATTACCGTATAAGTGGATCTTGTGTATAAGTCGAGGGCAGTTTTTTGACCAATAATTATGGAATATGCTACTACTCATGGATATATCGAGGGTAAAACTTGGGGCTATGAAATTATGTGATTTTTATAAATTTGTCAGATTTTACCTAGCAGCAATTGCTGTACTGTACACTAAACTATGGCTCGTTAAACAAGTATATATGGTAGTCTTTAATAGTCACTCGACAACAAACAAGAGTCAACCACTTCATTAGTCATTAGGCCTAAACTCTCTCACAGTAGGTGGAATCCAAGGGTGTAGGAACAAGTTTCATATTGGTGGGGACACAACATGTATTTTTCAAAATTTGTTCTCATTATTGCGGGGGACCACATTGCCTCTCTGTAAAATTGGGGGGGGGACATGTCCCCCCCGTCCGCCCCGTTCCTATGCCCTAGGTTGTATCAAGTGACATGCCCCCAATTTATATCAGTATGATTTATATTATATGCTGACAGACTCAGCAGTGATGCATGTGACTTGCACACCGTGCTACGCGAGTTGAACTGTGAGCATATGGTGTTTGATTTTAGTTCACATTGCCAGCTGTAAGTCTTGCTCATTGATCTGCATGAATGACCGAAAAACTTCTTGCCATGGGAGATTCCAAGTCACAGTTCAGCTCAAGTAGCACAGCGTTCGTGTTTCCGACTGGTGGAGTCTGTCGAATTTGAAAAAAAATTAAAAATAATTTTCAAACAGTCTTGTATATTGATGAGTGCCGTGCCACCCTAGATGGTCCAGATGGATGGAGTAGTGGATGGTTGGTGGATGGCCACCATGTCCCAATAAGACTGCAACGTCATTTCTCAACTGGCCTTTTTATTTCAAAAGTCGCAATAAAGCAAAGGAAGTACATATAAAAAACGTCTGGAAGGCAGGAGTGGAGGAGCCGTGGCTGTACAGTATCCGCCTACAAGGGATGTTCTAAAGTAAAATGAATGCACCCTCAACTTGGCAGGGATCATTTCGTTGGTCAACCCTACAGCTGGCATTCTATTGGTTGGGGAATTTTGATAGCATTGAAACACAAACAAAGAGCGCAAAAAAAAATCTGTTAGAAGATTTGCAAGTGCAAAGAAGCAGCCTGAGTGCGAGGAGAAAGGCTGAAGTTGAGAGTAGGAAATCTATCCAAGCAACAACATATCTGAGTCCAAGCAGAATGTTTGAGAACAAGCAGAGCAAATGCAAATGTGAACTGTGACTATTTGAGTGTGAGAGCAAAGTTTTGAAGGAAATTATTACAATCTGAACGTAATGTCTGTGAGAAATGCTCTCAAATTGAAATAATAAGCTCTTGAATAAAGATAGGAATATAACTCCATATATGAGGGACCAGTAAGAAAAACATTACTAAACTACATATTATAGCCTAAGCCTTGTTTACCTACCTAGTTCTCTTACCTTGTGAAATTTGGGAAATGATCATCAAGTAAACCTTCCAAATGAGTATCCTTGAATATCCCACGCACTTCCCCACAACCACTGGTTGAAGTGGGAGAGCTAGCCCTCAATAGATTGTGCAATCAGGTAGCTAACTAAGCTTTAGAAGTGGATATTGGAGTTTTGGTGTAATGTATTGAGTAGGAGACAATCAATCAGTATCTAAATGCTTATAATATTTTAGTATAAACATATACTGTATAGTTGTGCTCAAAAGATTGCATACCCCTAGAGAATTGATAATAGATGTACCATTTTTAAAGACCAACATAATAGCAAAATGTTAAGGACTACAGTAATAGTAAAAGGTGAAGGAGCAAAATAATATAACTAGAAAGATGACACAAAACATTATGTGCAATTCGATGAAAGGACAAAGGTGCCCTGAAATGTTCCTGGGAGGCTCTGATGCCTCACAGGCTGATGTTTAAGCAACTTCACCCAGGTTAAAGACACTCCACCCTTTCTTTCTCATCAGCCAATCAATGCCTAGTGGTTACAGCTGTAGCACTTTACACAATGTAAAATGTTACATATCTTCAGACAATTTGCCAACTTTGAATAACTAGTAATGTTAGTTTCCTATTTAGGGTTATGTTTAGGGTTAAGCCTAGGTTATGGTTAAAGTTAGGGTTAATGACAGTAAGGGTTAAGATAGATTTTAGTGTTAAGATAAAATTAAAGTTAGGTAAGGTTTAAGGTTAGGTAAGGATGAAGTTTAGGTAAAGGTTAGGTTAAGTTTAGGGTTAAGGTTGAGTAAGAGTTAAGTTTAGGTAAGGGTTAAGGTAGGTTATGTTTTTTTTACTGGACTGTGTCTACAAGTTTGATATTTCCAGTAGGACTGAAGAACAATGTGTGAGTGTCTAACTTGGGTGGAGTTACATAAACATCAGCCTGTAAAGCAGCAAAGCCTCCCAGGCACATTTCAGGGCACCTCTGTCCTGTGTGCACATCGCAAATGATTTCCAAAATAGTTCCCTGAAAATGTAATTCCTGAGATGTATAGTTGGATTTATTCTGCATGGATTTGAGAAGAACAATAACATGAATGGGAAGGTTTCATTTTGTTGTGGAAAAAAATACCTTTTTATGCGCCCCATAATGACAACAATGTTTAAGAAGACCCATATCTAAAATTGCATAAAGAAATATCGTTTATTGTTTAATTAAAAATCACACTAAACATGTTCTTTCCAAAGTAACATTGATAGCAATCAAAATAAATTGTATTAATTTAAAGACCTATTTCAAATAATTTCAAATGTTATTTGGGCTTGCATGGAACCAATGTCTGAAAATTGCAAACTCCACCCATTTGCCACTCCAGGCAGTGTAGAGCCAGTGCAATAAGTATTTCAACTGCTTTCTGGTATGTACAGTATACAACATCAAAGTCATCTCTCTCCGTTCAGATCAAAGCAGGAGCAGGGTTCTAAAATGGCCTCCACCATAGAGAAGCCCTCTGTACTGGCTGTTGTTTCCTCAGGCCGGCCATGCGCCTGGAATACGGCTGGTCTGGGTAAGGAGGATTAGTATTTCTGTGATGATAAAGAGTGTATTGAGATAGACTTGAGGAAGGAAGGGGGGCATGTGTGTACTGTACTTCTGTGTGTATGTGAGTTTATGAATGTGTGGGTGATGAGGAATCCCTCCTGGGGGTGTGAGGCAAATCAGAGGACACGCGCCAGTGGGGTTCCAGCAGCTTCTTCAATCCCCTTTACGTGGGCCACGGGGCGACCTCCTAGATGACACAGTGGGAGGCCAATGTGTTTCTCTCTCCTGAGCTGAGTGCCTGAAAAAGGGCTATGTTCATTATTAATCACCTGTCTAAACCATAAGCTCTCACCTGCATGAGTCCCTGATGACATAAGTAAAACACACCACCGCTGTGAGAGGCAGGGTACAGTCTGTCTGTGAATGGCCCGCAATACAGCAACACACTGCACAATAGTCTGTCTCTCCTCTGTGCACTGGCATTCACTTTTTCACTCTGCGTAGTAATTACACTGCAAACTGAATACATTACATGACGCATTTAGGAAATACAGTTTTGGAGTTTAATTTATCAACATCCTATAGGCAAACATAGTGCACAATTGCATTGGGTCTTACCATGAATCTGACAAATAGCAACAGGCAGTTCTAACTGGAGTCAATGTATGTCGAGTCAGCTGGCTCAGATGTATGTAACCTTTACTGCCTATTGATGATAATTAGTCTTACCAAGGCCTTGTTGTCAGTAGCCCAAATTCTTGATCTGAAATTTAACACTGCTCTTGCAGTGTAGTTTGCCCATCTGACTGCCCTTGTTTATGTAAGACAGAATTAAGAAAATGTTGACTATCTCTTCAAATTAAATCCACTATTTGCACAAGTTGATTTTCTTCCAACCAGATTTGATCACGACTAACAGGTCAAAAACAACTGTAAACTATTTTAGTTTGGGCCAGGTCAATGGATACAGTTCTTTTTTCTAGATCTTTTTAAAACGTTGAACTGTGGACACTGTGTCCCCCTCGCAGAGGGCAAAGACACCTGGCGTGACCATGGTCTGAACTGTGCAATCCTTTGGAGATTTCAAATTGATGACATTCAATGAGTAAAACTTTACTTCACACAGAATGTGGCACAGGTACAAAGCCAGTTCTGATACTTATATTCACAATCATAACCATTTAATAACACTTACAAATAATGTAACATTTCTTCCGGTGTACACTATAATAGTATATAACATTGCTCCCTCTGACATGTTTCACTCACTACCCACTGTACTTACTAGATACTGAATTATTTTTAAATATACTATTACTGTAATTAAACTGTTCATATACTCCACAATATATACTTTACATACTGTATATTTAGCCATGCTATTACTATATATACATCTATAGTCATCCTTTATTTCTTCCACTTTATAATCTGAACTGGTATTGCACCTTACATTACTTTATGCACTGCACTGTCTGGGCTAGATGGTAAACTGCTGGGTTTGATGTTAAACTGTATTGTTGTGTGTATATATATATATATATATATATATATATATATATATACACATATATACAGTGGGGGGAACAAGTATTTGATACACTGCCGATTTTGCAGGTTTTCCTACTTACAAAGCATATAGAGGTCTGTAATTTCCATCATACACTTCAACTTTGAGAAGCAGAATCTAAAACAAAAATCCAGAATGTCACATTGTATGATTAATAAATAATTAATTTGCATTTTATTGCATGACATAAGTATTTGATTACCTACCCTCAAAAATTATATGTTGGACTAACGTAACTGTGTTATGTCAACAGGTTGCACATAACTGGGTGATGTTGCATTTAAGTAATATTTATTACAGTGTTACCGAAATGATAATGTTACTTAAATGCAACATAACTCAGTTATGTGCAACCTGTTGACATAAAACAGTTACGTACGTTAGACCAACATATCATTTTTTGAGTGTATCAACCAGTAAGAATTCCAGCTCTCACAGACCTGTTAGTTTTTCTTTAAGAAACCGTGTTCTCCACTCATTTCCTGTATTAACTGCACCTATTTGAACTTGTTACCTGTATATTAGACACCTGTCCACACACTCAATCAAACAGACTCAACCTCTCCACAATAGCCAAGATCAGAGAGCTGTGTAAGGACATCAGGGATAAATAGGCAAGCAGCTTGGTGAGAAGGCAACAATTATTAGAAAACGTTCTTATTAGGTTAAGAACTACTTAGCGATAAGAACGTTTTGGGGAACCGGGCCCAGGTCTTTGGCATATGGTTTATGTACTATTTGCAATGACATTAAAGTTTAATCTAATCTATGACACCTGTTTTAAATTATTATAATAATAAGTTGGTAAAATAAATCCTGTAATAACTTGTGGTATATGTGTAGACTTCTATTTAGCAAGTAATGACATGACACAAGTTGTAATTTGGACTGTGATGCACATTATGATTTCCATAACATCCATTATGACTAGCTTTGAAACAGTATTAATAGCTAAGTCATCATTACAGCGTATGACAGATGTTACTATGTGTTAGGATGTTCAAAATGGGTTGGTAATCCATTAGGACACCTACAGTAGAGTAAAGTCTTAGTAAAAAGTGTTTTTATGTTGACCCAAACCTAAGGGCCAACATTCAGACAGGAGTTACTGCAGATTAAAGATCCTTTTATATTCTATAAAAACAGACAAAGGATATTATTTGAAGCATGTTCGAGATGGCCACAAGGGATGATGTCATGTGACATGTTTGTTTTCTGTCATGTCTAAATGTCACATAAAGTACCAGGAGAGAATCTTAATCCCAAATGGCACCCAATATAGTGCCCTACTCTGGTCAAAAGTAATGCAATAGATAGTGTACTGTATCGGTATTAGGCTGCCATTTGGGATGCAATGTGTTGTTGACATGACATTCCCAGCATTTATTTGCCATTCTCCACCTTTGTAGTGACAAATTGCCTGAAGGCCGTTTCATTTTTCACTCTTACTTGTTGTTGTTTGGTTTTATTCTTTAAGGCTATTTCTAATGATTGAATTGGCAAGCTGTCAGAGCTGAAGAGACTTCTCCAAAGCAGATTTTAGTATTGTACATTTGGACTACAGTATACTTTGAAAGCTGTGAGGCCTTATAAACTCACTTTGGTAACATTTGGCTAACAAGACCAATGTCCATGTACGTATTTAGGACACCTTGAATAAGAGTTTCAGCTAAATAACTAGAATGTTATGAAAATTCAGTAGACAAAGTTAGTTAGGGGGTAGCTATAAGACAGTGAATATATATGTGCAATTTGTCAAATTGTCAAAATTATCATCCCATCTGGAATTAAGTGTCAAACATAAAATATTTAGTTTTTCAATCAAAATAATGGGTGGTATGTTTTCTCTGGGCTCTTTGGATCACTGAAATCTCAGACACCTGTGATAATTATTTTGGCAGGTGAGCCCAATTAAATGAAAATTACTTAAGAAGGATGTTCCACATTATTAAGCGGGCCACAGGTTTTAAGCAATATGGGTGAGAAAAGGATCTCTCTGCTGCGAAAAATCTTTAAATGCAATGAAACAATTACATATTTCACAAAAACCTAAGCATGATAATCATACTGTGAAGAGATTTGTGGCTGATTCAGAGCACAGATGGGTTTGTGCAGATAAAGGCATATTGAGGAAGGTTACTGCCAGACAAATTCATCGGATTACGAGAGCAGCTGCTAAAATGCCATTAAAAAAGCAGCAAATAGGTATTTGATGCTGCTGGTGCCTCTGGAGTCCCACGAACCTCAAGGTGCAGGATCCTCCAGAGGCTTGCAGTTGTGAATAAACCTACTATTCAGTCACCCCTAAACAATGCACACAAGTAGAAATGTTTGCAGTGTGCCCAGAAATACCTAAAGACTCATTTTTAGTCTTTTTTAGTGATTGAAAGGGGGGAGACCAAGAAAGTCGGACCGTGGCCCAAATAAAAAGTGCTCAGATATCAGTCGATGTCAAAGTGTCTAGTGCTTCATTGCGAAAGTGTGTCTGCCACGGGTGGGGGAAAATTGGTTACATTACAGCAACATGTCTACATCACAAATTATTTGGACATTGATCGAATTAAAATACTTTTGATTAATGAAAGCATTTTTATTCTCATTTGGTGCCCTTATTATGGCAACATGAGTGCAGTCAATAGCACCGATTACATTTGGGAAACCGGACATAGCTGCAAATTGCTATTTTTTGTTTGCCTGTTCACCTGCAGTGTAAGGAAACTTTATGTAATCATGCGACACACCAATTACACCTATTAACATTTTTGGCATAACCCGGCTAAGGGTTAGTTGTGAAATCCCAGACCTGTCAGCCAATTCCCTCTGGAAAGTGCCAGTCGCCAGAAATCCAAGTGTTATAAGGACTTGAAGTGGGAGTGGCACGGCGTGGTTTCTCCGAGTGCTCCTTTGTAACGCTGGGCCCAATAGAGCACAGAGGTCTAACAGGATGCCCCGAGGAAATCGGAACCGGCTCATAAGCCACTCGTCCTCGTTTGCCAGCAAGTCTTCTTGCTGTCTGAATGCGTTCCCTCCGAATCCTTCCATTTGCCACATCTTCTAACAGCGCAAGATCAGCCATTGTGCGTCATTACGCATTGGGTTGGCATCATGGCTTTTTATGACCATGCAGGTGATTGTATCTGATCAACTACAGATGTCGGTATTCATGAATTTATTGTAAATGGGATCATGCGCAAATGGAACAATTGATGGATGGAAGTGAAACGGACTAACGGCATATACATGAACACCATGATTCCGTAGCTGATGACATTTATCAACACAACTTTCCCAAGTGGAGAATGGAGACATCTATCTAATCTCATGTGTGTCTGCTCCGCCAGACGGACGCATCGACAAGGATATGTTTTAAACATTATTTTGTTTACTGTATTATTTATGAGGATGAATTACATAACATGCCAATATAATTACAGAACATGTTTGAA
>JACXGM010005608.1:0-18519 GCA_016801145.1 Umbra pygmaea
CACACACACACACACACACACACACACACACACGAGGATAATTACAGTAGAACAATGGTTATGCATGTGAATGTGACAAAGCTGTTGAGGAGTATTGCTAATACATGGTGACAGATTTGTAAATGATGAGATTCAAAGGGACATACCATTGTTAGCACAAATAAACAGTTGACCTGGAAATGATGGAACAATAGACCCACATTTGTCAGCTTTGTTATATTCATTTCAGATGTGAATATATCCTCAGATATATTTATCAGATGAAGGCTTAATACAATCAACTAACTTGATGGATGCATTTACTATTTGTTTTGGTTGTGTTCCAGATTAATTTATGCCAAGCAGAATATCATGGAAAATAATCAATTGTTTAACTTTAGAACCATTTTTAAATTAATACAGCTATATAATAGGTATCTAAAGCCTTTTATACTGTAATGTGGATGAAACCATATTATGGATATTCTTGAATTAGTTAATATTGATGTGCATAGTAATATACAGTAAATTTTATATAGGATTATTCAACATCATGGTACCATAAACATTGTAGACATTTTTAGAAACAAATCTTTAATTACACAATACCTTATTTAGCATTAAATCTATTTGGGGAAAAAACTAATCTTAAACGCACCCAGAACACACCCAGAACAACGTTCACTTTCAACTACTGTACTGTATTTAGAAACAGTTCTGTCATTTGTAATGGCTGCCCAAAAATATATGAATACAACCCTAAAAAAAGCTGAAATGCACAGCTGAAACTTCACTGGAATACTACTAACCTCTATCTCCTTTAACAACTGTCTTGACAGTTATTAACATTGTAAATGACGTAGAATGAATGCTATGTTATAACATGACTCTCTGAATGTTGATAGATAAAAGGTTGTCTTTTTGGCGGGGAGCCAAGCCAAGCTTCAGCATTCAGGAACAGTCATTGTGTCACAAGTGTTGTTGATCTTGAATGTGTAGGTGTTAGAGAGACAGATGCCAATGCAGGGGAAGTGTGTTCATATATGTTTACTGAACACTTGAATGCGAGGAACACCATCATAGTTACATATAGGTACTGACTAACCTGTATATCGAATCTGCACAATGGATATGTATAAAGTTTTACTATGCTCAATAGCGGCATAGACGTGAATGCTAAACACACAGAGCGTACGACTGGCTCAAGATAACGTATCCATTATGTACAACACTTAGTGGTAAAGACACAATCAATAATGAACACTTACAATGTCAGTCAGTCCCATAACATCCTGACATGCAGCCATCCTGACATGCAGCCGTCCTGACATGCAGCCATCCTGACATGCAGCCATACTGACATGCAGCCGTCCTGACATGCAGCCGTCCTGACATGCAGCCATCCTCACATTCTAACACCCACACTAACAGGACTGGAAGTCACAATAACACACGTCAACCCGCTGGACATAGAAGCTGATATAGCTTTCATAATTACGAAGCGCAAACCGGTGTGGAGTAATCAACCAACACCATTCACGTGCATACTGGGAAAGAGTAGTTGTCCTAATTGGTGTCCAGAGGGTTGTGCACAAATACAAGACACAATACATATAATTAACTAAAGCAGATAACCATACATACCACCAATATATAATCAGTCCCACACATATCCTGCCACGATGCATAAAATCCTTGCATACATCGTGACACATTGTGACTGACACAACGGCAGGAATACAGGACCCAAAAGCCGACACAGAGACAACTATAAACTTCATGGATTTAATGGAATAAGGCAGTTCAGTAGTGAGTAAACAGGCACGGTCGGCAACAAGTGGTCAGAGGTTCAGGTAATCCAATAAGGGAAAGGCAAAAGCGTAGTCGTGACTCAGGCTGAGGCCGATACCGGAGGTCATAGGCTGGCAGTACAAGGGAGTAGGCAGACCCGTAGTCCAAAAACAGGCAGAGGTTCGAATACCGGGAAATGACAAAAGACTGGCAGAATTAACATGTCAACTACAACGACTGATAGAAAGACAAGTTCACGACAAGATGATCAGGCAAATTCCAACAGAATCCAGTGAACTAAATACAAAAAGACTAATGAGGATAGGGTACACCTAGTGAGGGGAGGAGAGAGGTGAAACACATTAGGACATTACAGTGACATCATGACTCATAATTTTTAAGTTGCCTTATTTTCAAAGAACGAGTTTTGAAGATTAGCCTTACTAGAAAGTCAGTGAAAGAAGGTGTCATAAAGCGTTATGTTTTTGACCATTGCAGATTTTCTAAACTTTGAGCAGATTAGATTGATATGACATAAGAATTGCATTAATGCATGTGATGTTTATATACAACGGCAAGAAAAACTATATGAACTGCTTGAAATTTCCTTCAATTTCTGATTAAATTTGTCATAACATTTGATCTGATTGTGATCTATGTCACAAACATAGACACACATGTTCTATTAAATCAATAACTGAAAAACAATAATAATTGTTCATGTCTTAACCTGTACACATTCACAGTGCAGGGTGGAAAGTAAACCATTGTAATTCATATTTGGTTAAACCTCCTCTGGCTGCAATAACTTCAGCCAACAATTTCCAGTAGCTGGGGCTCAGACATGTAAAATGTTGAGGAGGAATTTTGGAGCATTTTTTAAACATCTTCAGTTCAGCAATATTATGGGGGTTTTTGGTGTCAAATACTCTTTTGCGGTCATGCCAAAGCATCTCAATCAGGTTGAGATCATGACTCGACTGGGCCACCTCAGAAGGTGTCTCTTCTTCTGTTAAAGCCATTCTGTTGTTGATTTACGTCTGTGCTTTGAATCATTGTTCTGTTGCATCACCAACGTCTGTTGAGCTTCAATTGGTGGACATGCAGCCTTACATGCTTCGTAACAATGTCTTGAAAAACTTGCGAATTCATTCTCTCAATGATGTGAAGCTGTCCAGGCTATGAGGTTGCAAAGCAGCCCTAAACCATGTATCCCCCTCTGCCCTTCCACCAGTCTTTGACAAGACTTACCTGCTCTGGCGTTCAGAGTTGCTGGTCTATTTATCACTGGCCTGAACACGTCACCAGAGAGACACAGACCAAATGCACCCTAATCACCTCCAAAGAACCTGCAACCCATCACTTCATCACCACCACTTCTTAGCCTCTTGTTGTGTTCTGTTCACTGTGCTTGATTGTCAGTTTGTCTGTATCATCATGTGTCTAGATTTTGTTAATTGTGAAACCCTGCTACTATTCCTTAAGTAAAGAAATCATTGGTTTGCCTGTGACTACCTCCTATCTTGTACCTCCCCGACGCATCACAGAATCAAGCACTAAACTATGGAGGCAGTGTGTCCCAGGCGGTCGATAGGCACAAGCAGCACCTGGATCACAACCAGCAGTCCACAAAAAAAAACATTTCCACTGCATTTCAGCCCTGCCACAAAAGGCCAGCTGTCATCATATCAGTGATTGTCTCGTTAACACAGGTGAGAGTGTTGACAAGGCTGGAGATCACTCTGTCGTGCTGACTGAGTTAGAATAATTGTTCTTCCTCTGTCAACCATGGTCACCTGCAAGGAAACATGTGCTGTCATCATTGCTTTGCACAAAAAGGGCTTCACAGGCAAGGATATTGCTTCTAGTAAGATTCCACCTAAATTAACAATTTTTCTGATCATCAAGAACTTCAAGGAGAGAGGTTCAATTGTTGTGAAGAAGGCGTCAGGGCGCCCAAGAATGTCAAGCAAGCGCAAGGACGGTCTCCTAAAGTTGATTCAGCTGTGGGATCAGGGCACCTCTAGTACAGAGCTTGCTTAGGAATGGCAGCTGGCAGGTGTGAGTGCACCTGCATGCACAGTCAGGCAAAGCCTTTTGGAGGAAGGCATGGTGTCAAGAAGGGCAGCAAAAAAGCCACTTCTCTCCAGGAAAAATATTAGGGATAGACTGATATTCTACAAAAGGTACAGGAATTGGTCTGCTGAGGACTGGGGTAAAGTCATTTTCTCTGATGAATCCCATTTCCGATTGTTTAGGCCATCCGGAAATCACCTTGTCAGGAGAAGACAAGGTGAGCACTACCATCAATCTTGTGTCCTGCCAACAGTAAAGCATCCTGAGACCATTCATGTGTGGGGCTGCTTCTCAGCCAAGGGAGTGGGCTCAATTTTGCCTAAGGACACAGCCATGAATAAAGAATGGTACCTAAACAACCTCAGAGAAGAACTTCTCCCAACCATAGAAGAATATTTTGGTGATGCCTTTTCCAGCATGATGGAGCACCTTGCCATAAGGTAAAAGTGATAACTAAGTGGCTCGAGTAACAAAGCATCAATGTTTTGGGTGCATGGCCAGGAAACTCCACAGACCTTAATCCCATTAAGAACTTGTGGTCGATCCTCAAGAGGCGGGTGGCTAAACAAAAACCCACAAATTCAGACAAACTCCAAGCACTGGTCAGGCAAGAATTGGCTGCAATCAGTCAGGATGTGGCCCAGAAGTGAAATGCCAGCCTGCCAGGGTGGATTGCAGAGGTCTTGAAAAAGAAGGGTCAACACTGCAAATATTGACTCTTTGCTTAAACTTACTGTAATTGTCAATAAATCCCCTTGACAGTTATGGAATGCTTGTAATTATACTTCACTATACCCCTTTAATATCCTCACAATGATAAAAGCAATTGTGTGCTTTACCAAACGGTTGAGCGGAACATTAAAGGGCTATCATTGTAACTACTGACACTGAAGTAGCACACTTTGTGGAGACCAATATTTGTGACATTCTCAAACATTTTGAGCGTTTGTACATATCATGTAAGTCATCTGCGAGCAAGTAGAAAACATTTTCTGTTTCGTGAATCTACTTAAACCTGTGGAGATATTTATTTCCATGTTTTGCCACCCTGCATCACACATGATGCGTGATCTAGAACATCTTCTTTTCTGCTATCATGCTCTGTTGGCTAAACTGTTCTGCTGCTGGAAAGAACGTCTCGTTTCACAAACTCAAAATAACTTTTAGTTGCTTCAGGCAGCTAGCTACACCTCGAGGTAACAATGAACACACTCACGATAAGCAGTCCACTTTCCTAGATTTCTTGTAGCTTGCTAAGGTAGCTAGCTAAGTTAGTCTTGCACCCTTTAAATAACTCAGTCAACTTCAGGGTACCTTCATTCTTTTGTAACCCCCTGTAACAGTCACATGAGTCTTCCTCCTTCTTCACTCACCACACAGTTTTGCGTAATACTGATATTACTCAAGAAACAACCCACATCTATGGTTTCTACTGCCCTCATGGACACTTGATCCATGGGTCTCTGTCATGGTTGGTCCCAGCCACTGCCCTCGTTATTCCCAGTTCACTCCCTGGATGGTTGACCACTGGGCACAAGCACCATTACGCACAGATCTCACCCCATCACCATCCCCACAACACTGCCTCAACAAGGACAGGTTCAGTTTTCAGATCAGTTTTCAGGTTGTCACTTCCCCTGTGCACCAGCTTATGTTGGGATTACCCTGGCTTCGTCTTCACCTTCTTGTCTTCGACTGGACCACTCACAAAATCGCTGCCTAGTCTACCTCATGCCGGAAGGCCTGTCCTCCCTTGATCTGTGGTTTCACATCAGTTGAGTGTCCAACTGGTGCCCTCTAGTCTACCATACACCTTGATTATAAGGAGTTCATAGATGTATTTTCCACCTCAAATCAAACTTTCAAATCAAAATCAAACTTTTTCACCTCTCGCTCTAACTGGCTTCCTCCTCACAGACCCTGGGACTGAGCCATAAATCTGGATGAGTGATGAATCACCCGAAGGAGCTGGGTCTACCCCCTCTCATGGATGGAGACAGAGGCCATGGAGAGATATATCAAGGATGCTCTCCAATAGGGCTTAACACGCTGATCTTCTTCCCCAGAAACATCCAGCTTCTTCTTCATTGCGAAAAAAACGACTAAGGACTATGACCGTGCATACGTCACCGGGGGCTGACATCACGATGACGTAGAGGTATCTAATACTGATGGTACCTCACCAACTGGACTTTCACAGTGCCTACAACCTCGTCAAGGTCCAGGCAGGTGAAGAGTGGAAGACGGCATTCAGCACAACATCTGGGCTGTATGAATACCACGTGATGCCCAACAGACTCACCAATGCTCCCCCAGTCTTCCAGTCCTTCATGGATGGCGTGTTCCAAGACATGCTTGTGTAGACAATAGTGTATATTGGCGACATCATGACCTACTCAGCTAAGTTTCCGAAGCACGTGTGTCATGTGAGGGCTGTCCTGATTCACCCGAGGAAACACTGGCTGTGCATAAAGGGGGATAAGTGTGAATTCCACCAGACATCTGTCTTCATTTTTGGGATATCGGATCAGGACTTGGCCAGTTCCTATCACCATCAAGTGTCTGCAGAGCTCCCTGGTCTTCACCAATGTTTACTGCCAATTCTGTGTTTATATTCTTCTGGAACTTCAGCTCCATAGCAACACCGCTCACCTCTCTGCGGAAGGTAGGAGCCCAAAGGTTAGAAATGAACCTGGAAACAAACGTGTCCTTCAAGCAACAGAAGAGGACATTTTTTTCTGCACTGGTGTTGAAACAGTTGAATCCTGCTCAGCCCTTCGTCCTCAAAGTAGATGCCTCAGAGGTAAGCGTGGGTGTCAACCTCTCAAAGCAACAGTGTAAGCCGTGTAAGTTGTTTCCCTGTGCCTTCTTCTCCAAAAAGCTTTCCACAGTGGAGAGGAACTATGGAGTAAGAGACAGGGAGCTGTTGGTGGTGGTAAAAGAAAATTCAACACTAAATGATTAATCTATCCACCTATCCCATTTTCATTTCTTGTATTTACCAAAAAGCAAATGTTGGTTTGTTCCTGTCTCCAAACCAGGCATGAATGGTACTTGCTAGCAGTGAATTGCGAGTATTGCAGACTAAATGATGTCCCAACTTACTTAAGAAAAATCTGGTTTCCTAAAATGAAAAGAAAAAAGAAGAAGACAGGAGTGAGAAAAGAAAGGGCAACAATATGCTACCTATATTTTCAAAACGTTAGGTGGTTGTAGAACAACATCCGTGTAATAGTCAGCCCACCCATAGGAATGTGTTGTCATGGTAACCATACAGTGAAGACCCCAACTCAGGACCAAGGACAATCCTCTAATGTATAACAGATGTTCTTTGTCCGTGGCTCTTATACTAACAAGATATTTGTAACTGCTTATTTTAAAATCCAGGATCCATTTAATAAATATTTGGATTAACACTAAATATTAGCCTTTAAGACTTCCTATAGCATTGACACGTATCAATACCTTAGATAATCTGATTATCAGAGAACAATGCAGGAATCTTTGTTCTGTACTTTATTTAGAACGCTAAAAAATAACAAAATGACTAAGGCACCTTAGGCCAATGATAATGCGGACGACAGTGATGCCCAAAACAACAAAACTGTAGAATCTATTAGGCGTTAGATACAGTCTTTTACAATTACGCAGTACAATGCAGTATGCTTCAAATTTCCTCATACCGCTTTAAACCTTCTCAGGACAAACACTCACAAGCACTCTTGTTGTGGTGCCAAATGGGAGAGTTAAATTACAAGCCTGCACCATAACAGGGTAAATGAAGCACACACTGGAAACTAAAGAAACAATAGCATATATGATTAACAAACACAAACCGGTGTGAGTGGATAATTAAATGTAAAACAGGTGCGTAATTAACTCAAGACAGTCAAACATGAGTACATGGATATATGCAAAAAATGTCCAGAAGATGGTCCCAGCACCCAAAACAACTCAGTATATTTAATATACAGTATACATGTAACTAGTCTCTATGTACGACTCTTCCTTTTTACCTGGAAAGTCATTACAGTAATTGATGGAAATTAACCTCTTAGCTTAGTCCACATTTTAAATAGGCTACCTTTGCTCGGCTAACATTAGTTAATAGCTTCACACAATATTCTGAGTGTTTACATTTTGTTCCTCTATAGCTGACATTTAATCAATGCAGACAAACTTTTAGCAAACTATTGATACTAAGTAAGTTGTCTCTGTCCCTGCCTGGTCCCAGGCCCAACAGATGCAGCTTCAGGCTCACAGCCCTGTCCGTATATCCACTGAAGGAGGTGGTGAGCAGCATTGTGTTGAATGTCAGTTGATATAATTGCAGGCGTCTATAGGAATTTGTTATCATTGTGACAAAAACAATTATGATTAAATAGTTCTCAATTATACAATTTCAGACTCTAATTATTTGTCCACATAATGATCATTATATGAAACAAAAACCGTGTATAGTCTAAAAGATAATATTTGCATTTGGGAGAAATATTGTCAGTAGTTTATGGATTAAAGCAAAAATGTTCATCTTACCCAAACACATTCCTACTAATAGTAAAAACAGAGACACCAATCATTTTGCAGTGATATCAACATTTTTTCCTGACATGTATATTTGAGATATATTTATTTTAAGTTATTCATTAATTTTGAGAATATTCCAGTCAAGACTTATACCATTAAAATTACATTTACACATTTCTTATATTATAGGATATCAGTCTTGCATGAAATAGTGAATTGCACTGTATGCATCGTGCCGATTAACCCCCCCTCCTCTTCCGATTGGTGCCGATTGGCGTGGGGCCCAATATAATATATTTTTATGGGGCCCAAAATCCCTGGTGGTGCCCTTGCTGACAGCAACTTGCTCCAGCCTGAAAGATCATTGGCTGATTAAGCTGATTAAGGGAGGTACCTTGGAAGCTCTGCACCAATAGAATTTGAGACAGAGCTTAATAATACAGGGAACAAGGATAGATGAAGCAAGAAGGTGAATGCTATTAATGTAGCTAGACTCAGGTAATAGGGTGACCCTGAGAAAAACCATTAGTTGGGGAGAACACTCAAGCCTTTAATGACAGACCCTAAAGTCACTCCTGGGGCCGTAACACAGATAGATGAGCAGAAACACGGTTTACTGCCTGATAACGAATACAGACCACTTTAGACTGAAAAATGAGAAACAACAACATTGTTTCATGTTCGGCCTAAAGGAATTTGTCTCCTCATTATGGGATGGAATCTGCCACATTTACATTCTATCCCATTCACTGTTAGATTTAGAAATTATTTTGGAATGTTTTGGGAAATATTTTTAACATGAGACAAGTGTTTTTAACTTGTGTTCTTGTTATGCATTATTAAAGATGCATTATGGGATTTTTCGACTAAGCAAATCATTTGAAAAATCAAGTATCAATATAAATACGTTGTAATATATTGTTGATATTTTCAAAATCTATTAGTATAATCGCTATCAGAACTATGTTCGTCATCAAATATGTATGTTTGAAAACAAGTGGTTTTGTTTGACACATACAGTACATGTCATGACATAATAAACAATTTTCAGGGACATTTGAAGTGAAACTTTAACAACCAGAGGCAAAGAATGCAGACAGCGTCTTTAACGTTGAAATGAAAACATGGCAAATAGTTAGGTCAGTTGTTGTGCTCACAGCAAAATACACATTAGAGTATACTTGCACACTACAGTACATGCAGCAGCAAAAATTCATTTTAAACAAACATTTTCTACTCTTCTGAGGCCACCACTTTCATGGTCCCACAGATCCCTCTTGACTGACAGTAGTGTTCTTTCTCTGTTCTCTATCAAATTCTCCACAGGGACTCTTGGCAAAGACTAATAATATGTCTCAGTGGCATTAACTGAAAATGCAGTCATATGCAAAGGTTAAGGCACCCTTGACAATTTCCCTGATTTTCATTTATAAATAATTGAGTGTTTGGATCAGCAATTTTTTTATCTATCAAATAACTGAAGGACACAGTAATATTTTGGTAGTGAAATGAGGTTTATTGGATTAACAGAAAATGTGCAAATTGCATCAAAATTAAATTAGACAGGTGCATTATTTTTATTATTACTAAATAATATTTTTTCATATTGATGAGGCTGCATAGCATGGCCTGTGTCAGTGCCAATTTTCTGTATGTTGGAACTGTTTACGTGGACAGTCAGTCATCATCAGGTTGCCCCCTGCTGGTGGAAATATACATTTTCACAGAATACTACGGTAGGGCAATACAATACACACCACACACAGCAGTGGCAGTTTACTCCACAGCACAGCTTCAGCTATGAGGATCCTGATCTATTTCATTTGTTTGTTTTTGTCAGTACACAAATTGATAATTACATATTTTAAATACAGATATTTTACAATGTAATAATGCTACTAAAGAACTGAAACAAGTCTAATATAATAGAATTAGTTGTCTGATGCTTATAAATTCCTCTTACTTAATTTTTTAAAATGCATTCATAAACTTACATAAAAAATTCTACATTGTTAAATCTTTTAAGCCAGCATTTCATGTGTGCAGCACTGGCAGTAAAATTCCAGTGCTTGAAATGTAGCTAAAGTGTTTAATAAGCATGAATCACACATTGAAATAGTATTCTAAGTATTATATTTAAGAAGGCAGCGTAACTGAGCTGACTTATTTCACTCGCTGTAGAACAAGGCAAGCTCACTGACTGATGGAGTAGATGTTTCCTTATTGCAACAGCGACAGAAATATTCCTGTTTTTTCCCCATTCCGCAGAATAGCACTGTCAACATCACACAGCTGAACTAGGTACTATGTTTCCTTGAAATGTACAACTAGTAAGGTTTGGTGAGAAAAATAATGTCTTAAAAAAGCTTTAAAATTATTTTGTAATTTTATGTAAACAAATTTTGGGCTGTGTCCATTTATTGTTGTGTATTCCTCTTGCAACAACGACTTTTCGCAGATAAGTTATAAAATTATTAATAGCGCCCCCTATGGGCACATGCTCAGTCTACTCCATACAATCTATGGTCCAATCCTGTACTCCCTGTACACACAAGACTGCATGGCAAAGCACAACAAGTTAGATGACAGTAGGCCTGATACCCAATGACCAAGAAACTGCCTACAGGGAAGAGATCAGCAATCTGGAGGTGTTCATAGTCAGGAGCATGTATCTGAACCCCACTACTGATCTGCCTTTGATTCTACATAGGGTCGAGGCTTGTCATTTCCTGGATGCGAGACCAAATGCTGCTAAAAGTGGTGTTGGAGGGCCAGTAGGGGGCAGTCCTGCCTATGGTCTGCAGATGAAATCCCTATGCCCCTGTGTATTTTGAAGGAGACAGTAAATGGATGTCCTGACACTGTGGTCACTAAAGATCCCATGGTAATTCTTGTAACATGTAGGGGTGTTAACCTTGGTGTTCTGTTTAAATTTCCAATCTGGCCATCACACCATCATGGCAATCTAATCATCACCAGCTTTCAATTGGCTCATTCACCACCCCACCCCCTTGTACCTAATCCCCAGGCAGTTGTTGCAAATGACAAAATGTTTTAATTCAATTTGCCTCCTAAAATAACGATAAAGAAATAAAGAGTGAGGTACCAAGCTAACAACCTCACTCTCTAAATCAGCAAAACCAAGGAGCTGATCATAAACTACAGGAAGCAGAGAGAAGAGCCCACCCCATCCTCAGTGATGGTGCTGAAGTGGAACGTCTCTTGAACTTCAAGTTCCTTGGGGTCCACATCAACAAGGACCAATCACAGTTCCAGGGTTGCCAACTCTCACGCATCTGGCGTGACACTCACGCTTTCAGCATCAATCTCACGCTCTCACGCACACGCAAGAAATGTCACGCCAAAATCAAATTTTCTCCCCTTTCAATCCGTTAATATTCTGTTGATGACTAGACCAAAGCGTATTAATGACAGGAGAGTAGTCCCACAGCTGTAACATCTGCCTAAAACGTTCTCACTGCATGATTCTCTGATCGTTGATTCGCTGAAAACCTTGCACCTGTACATCAGTTGCGTGTGAAAAGTTCAGAGTTTTAGATTCGGAACATGGTTGGGAGTCGGAGCACACTGCCAGGGTTGCCAACTCTCACGCATCTGGCGTGACTCTGACGCTTTCAGAATTAAAAAAACAAGCGTTTTCATTCTATTAGCTGTTTTTTTGCATAAATCACGGTTTATACTAAGTAAACAAGGACTGACATTTCTAAAATTAGGGTTAACAAGTGTGCACGCCAGCCAAACTCCCAAAGTTGGCAACCCTGCAGTTTACATGCTGAACACATATAAATCCATGAACAAGGCACAGTAAGAGAAGTATCGTCCCACTCAGGCGGATGAGTCATTTTGGCATGAAACCTACGATCCTGGCTAAGTTCTACTACTGCACCATCTAGAGCATCCTGACAGGTTGCAGCACCGCCTGTTACAGGAACACCACCGAATTGGACAATAGAGCACTACAGAGGGTGGTGCCATCGGACCAGTACATCACGAGGACCAAGCTCAGTACCATCCAGGACATCTAAACGAGTTGATGCCAGATGAAGGCCCAGAGATTCTAAAGACTCTCAACTAAACCATGAAATGTTCACTCCAATGTCATCAGGTAAACGGTACTAGTGCATTAGCACATACTGTATTATCTTAAAGGGCACTTTCTAACCACAAGCCATAAGAATGCTAAATAGCTAAACTAGTACCTATCTAGACTTGTCTCAATGACACCTAGGATTAACTGTGGCTCAGCCTACTCTCTTAGTTATCTAACCCTCGCTTTTGTCCACATGTGTGATTCACCATGTGCCTGCTAACCTTCAGTATTCTTCCACATTTATTTTGTCTGATTATTTTGTCTGTCCCCATACATGATATCTACAATACCAGTTACCACCCCGAACAACCATCCATAATGTATTTTCTTGCATAATGTATTTTCTTCTTGTTTTGCCATTGTGTATAAAATGTGCTATATAAATAAACTTGCCTTGCCTTGCCTTGTTTCATTGTTATCTATGTACTCATTTTAAAAATTCCCTCTTGTTACACTGGACCTGAGGCAAGGACAAACATTTGGTTGATATTTTTTCAAAGAAAAGACATTTGAAAGTTTTGGATACGTAAAATTAATTTCAAATAAATATACACAATGAACATGGCACAAGATAAAATAAAGAAAATGCATAATTATTTTCTGTTTTAATTTTTTCTACATCTTCTTTGAAAGAACCCTACAAAGGCATATATTTAGATAGTGTGCTGGAACCAGTACAAATCAAGTTGCTTAGGGGCTGGACACAAATGTCAAAACATTTAGAATGATTGACTGACCAGCCAATGAGCTATAGCATTATTTCTAAAAGTATAATTTTAGAAAAAATGCACCGTGATGACGTTTACATCCGGGTCGTGAGACGAACAACAAATATCTTTTGTAAATGATGTGTCAATCTTCAGTTAAAAATCTTGCACATTTTTAAGATTTCTGTTTCATAAGGATGACCGAAATTGCTGAGCTGTTTGACACAATGTCGAAGATGGACGCTGGCTCACAGATCAGGTTTTGATGGTAGACTGAGATTGGCTTGCTGGAATGGACTGATTCACAGCTAGGAAAATCAGAGGATCATTCTACAAGAGAAATCCCCTTTCATCCAAAAAGAGATTAACTTGAGAGTTACTCCAAGAAACAAGATGCATATAATCTAAAATGAACATTGTAACCATGGTTATGTTCAACATGGTAAGACGAGATAGCCTGGCAAGCAAGACACACATCAAGATGTTGGGTCTGGGAACTCACCATTGGCAGTGCTCAATCTGAGGGGCGGGATAAACAGTTGTCTTTCAAATTCCCTATGCACGCAGTAGGATAGCGCTACAACCAACCAGAATAACAAAGTGTCCGGTCGGCAAAACTCAGAACACATCTTCCTTTTGTAAGAATGACTTCAGTGCCGTTCTTTGTTATTTTCTCAAAGAAAAGATTAACTCCAAGTCTACCAGAGTCGCCGCGGCCAAAGCCGATTCGAAAGACAGCTGTTCGCCAGCAGCAGCAACCATTTCTTTGTTTTCCCGTAATTACGTTAAGCCCGCCCACCGACTCTATACACGTTGTGATTGGCCTGACCAGAATTTAAATTTCAAATTTCTGTATCGCATAACAACGTTGATAGCTTTACAGAGTCTTTGTTAAATTACAGATTTTGTGGTGCACAGTGGTGACCACACTGCTGAGGGTTGGCCACCAAGGAGTTGGGGATTCTACCCCCTCCTCGGTGACAGGGGTCCTTTCCCGTGAGTGAGGCACAGCTCACTGGTTCTCCGGCACGGGCTCAGCACGGGCTCAGCAGGCAGGACCTCCGTCGTCCTCTTCTCCAATGGACTGACGTGGCAAAGGGCTCTACAGGCTCAGGGCCAGAGGACTCCTTAGATGGCACAGGGGAGAGGAGGGGAGCGGAGATGGTGGGCTGTCCAAAGGGAACATATGTCTACATGGTTGGCTGCTGGGGTGGACTCTGGTTCTACTGGACCAGGCAGAAGTAGGGTCCCACAGGTCGATGAGCACACCCTTCCTGGGGTGTGGGACAGGCAGTGAGGGAAAATCTAGCTCACTATGGTGGCGATGCAGCTGGAGTGGAGTTGGGGCAAGCCTCTAGCCAACTAGGGTGTGTGCTCTGGAGATCCTTGTCTCTCTCACCTGCCATCTCCTCTGCTTTTCCTGGTCTGTCTCCAAGCGGATTAGGTCCTTTTCCTCTTCATTGACTTCCCCCCTCTCCTGCTGCTCCTGCTCCTTTCTGAAGTCCTCCGTCCAAGCGGGCTTTAAACACCCACTTGTACTCCCCCCAAAAATACTTTTAGACACCACAGTGACTGTAGCAGCTGCGGTCTGTGGATATTAATTGGGGACGCCGGGCTCGCATTACCGTCCGGACTGGGGGAAATGGAACGATATCAAACAATGGGTTTAATGCGCTACAAACCGTTCCATTCACTCCGGTCTCAAACATATTGTGAGCCTGGTGCCCCCAATTAAGATCCTCTGACCACAGCTGGACTGTAGGTGGTGTCCACATCTGGTGGGAGGTGTAGCTAGCCCAAGCCTGTCGTGGTTGTTGTTCCTCAGTTCGTGGCCTGTAGCTCCAATCTTTGGCACCACCTAGTCTATTCAGAACCCGGTAGTCAAAGGCCCTATACTCCTTTTCTGCTATCCCGATGTTGTGGAGATAGTGGTTATGGTCCTTCACCTCATGCATACTCTCATAAGTGGAACAGAATATATATTCCACTTCCTCAAACTATGCACTCACTTCACCTACCGGGCTGTAATAGGTTTCCTGTGCCGGTCAGCTGCGCCTCTAACGTCTTCGCTGTCTTCTTTGAGTATGGTTGGGTATTCTGTCATGAATCAGGCCATACATGGCTCTGCTTTCCAGAGTGCTGAAACAGATGGAGACGACTGCGAGGGATTTATAAAATTAAACACGGTTTTATTTTGTACGAAACAAACACTGCCTCAAGGGGCTAAAGAACAAAATAAGGAATATAACTTGCAACACGAATACACGGAACTGACAGGGAATAACATCCACAATATCACAATCACAAACACTCAGAACAAGACTTAAATACCTAATTACAGAATACAGCCAGACAAAGCAGTCGGTCAGAGCGGGCAGTTATGTATCAGCAAAAACTCAGTGAGCACAGGCTCACCTCAAGGCTGTGTCTTGAGCCCCCTGCTGTTCACTCTGCTCACCGACGACTGCAAGGCCAGATTCAACTCCAACCATTTCATTAAGTTTGTCGATGAGACAAGGGTGGTGGACCTCATTACGGACAATGATGAGTCTGCCTACAGGATGGAGCTGGAGCAACTCGTTGGATGGTGTTGGTCCTACAACCTCTCCCTAAATGTCGACAAAATTAAAGTGCTGGTGGTTGACTTCAGAAGGGACAGCAGACAACATCATCATCACACACCCCTGATGGTTCGGCTGTAGAGAGGGTCAGCACTGTGAAGCTCCTGGGTGTGCACCTAGCGGATGACCTGACCTTCGCTACCAACAGCACGGCCATCGTAAAGAAGGCCCAACAGAGACGCCACTCTCTGCACAGACTTAGAAAGGCAGGCCTTCCAATTATGCACCTCACTACTTTTTATAGGGGCACCAGAGAATCCATCCTCATCTATGTCCTTGCATGCTGGTTTGTTAACAGCAGGGCATTGGAACATCACCAATTAGACCAGATAGTGAGAATAGCCAGCAGGATTATTGGTGTGCCTCTGCCTTTCCTGACAGAGATTTACCATTTAATCATTAGAGCCACTAAGATAATTAATGACCCTTACCACACATCTCATTGTATGCAGGGCTGTTTCTATCAGGGGGGCTAACACCTTTGCTTGGCAACACTATATTATGAGGCAACACAAACTTAGATTTTTCCTTTCAGAATAATAGCGCTAATTTTAATTCATTGCAATAATAATTTCGAATTCATTACAAAGCTAGTGAATTGTAACCAAATGCAATTGTATTGTGTGTAAGGAAACAATAAGAGTATGTCATTGCAAACAAAAAAATAACAATGTTTCATTAAAAACAGTAACAAATATGCTGTACATAGATTTTTATTGAATACATTGTCAGTTTCTCATGTGAAATCAAGATTACATTTGAAAAACATCAATATCCAATATTCAATCTCCAACAATAGACTAATTTTAGCAACACATGAACATAGACCACTGACTATGCAATTAATTAACAATGATTATTGTAATAAATTACAAGTGCTATATATATATTTTGAAAAGAAAAATCAGAGTTTGTGTTGCTATTTGCTGGCATAATATAGTGTTGCCAGGCAAACGTGTTAGCCCCCCTGCTAGAAACAGCCCTGCATACAATGGGATGTGTGGTAATGAGATGTGTGGTAAGGCCCTACTGCTAGAAACACCTTGATTGTATGTTTTCTATATATAGGAGCATACATACAAGGTCTGGAAGAATAACTCTACTTGTTTAGGCCACAAACAGGCCTAAACAAGTAGAGTTACTGGACTGAGCAGATAGTTTACGTGTGGTATGTTTTCAAAAGCACATTTTTAGCTATTTATGTAAGTATTTATTATTGTTACTGTTAGGATTGATTATGTTTGTATTAATAACTGGTACTTTGGGAGAAGGATATTTTGTCTTGTTATGTATGTAAATACATGAGATAATTATAAATAAAGAAATGAATCAATCAAAACTATTTAATAAAGTTCAATTCTGCCACAACATGCTAAATGTCCTTGTTACGTTGTGACAGATATCATAAACACAAATAACATGTCAGGTGACCACTAAGGGGGACCGTGACATTCATGGTGAACATATTGGAGTAAGACACCTGTCTATGTTGCTAGATAAAAGAAGAGCACCTATCCAGCTAGGATGGAGTCTGTCTCTCTTCAGCAGATTAGGGTTGACTCCTTTTGTGGGCAAGTCCCAAATTGAGAGCCAGTTATTTATAAATTCTCCTCAGTTTTCTGTTAGGTGACCAGATTTATAAAATGAAAACAGAGGACATTTTGAATTCAGTTTTCACGAGTCGGGTATATGGTTGAGAGAGGGAGACTCAAAAGCAGGCAGAAGGCAGTTGTTTATGGTTTATTCCAAAAATGCTCTGGAAACATACAGCGTGATAAAAAATTAGGTCCAAACAGAATGCAGCTAGCATTCAAAGATATACCTATTTAGCTATGTACTCTTAACAGTGGTACGTACACTGGCTAATATCTAGGTACAGGGCGAATGCCTAAACATTCAAACTCTAACAGTTATAGAACTCACTTGTTTGTAGCTCCCAGACATCTTCTCATTACAACGTGAAGCAAATACACTGCACAATAGTTATGCTAATAAACAATATTCCGGTTGACGCATAGGGTAGCGAGAATAAATATATATAAACCACTTACGAAACGTAGCCAATCATCAATGACCCACGCCTCTCTCTCGTTTGGGCCGACTATATATGCTGGAAGCTAACCTACCTAATCTACCATGGCTGTTCGTAATATTTAATCAAACCCATCTACACAATCCCAGCTTCACCTAACCTAAGCCATATCTACCAGCAACCCAAACAAGAGAGAAAGGTGTGGCTAACCCCTAAAGGGACATTTATACACGTTTCCAATAACCTTTAACAGAAATCCATGTAATTGTAAACACAACGATATATGGCAGGAAACCCAAATATATCCAGCCAATGAACATTTTATAAAGGAGTCCATATCTCATTTTATGTGCGCCAGCCCACACTGGGCTTTCCTCATTTTGGTATTTTATTTCAAAAATATTGTTTGGAAAAATAATCACACAGGCTCTGTGATCCCATCTTTACCTTACCTTCTGTATCTCCTTCAGTCTTCTTTCTACCGACTCTTCCTCCTCTTATCCCTCTTTACTCAAAACATTATGCTAATGTTATCTATGAAGATTTCACACTACACATTATAATTTCAAACCATTAACATTTTTATCTTCAAAAATTCTCATAATTAATTGTCCATTCATTTAATATAATCATATTTTCAAAACAGCTATCCACTGAAAGTTTAAATGTGAATGT
>JACXGM010005608.1:18619-34830 GCA_016801145.1 Umbra pygmaea
CTTAAATACAAAATGGAGTGAGCAGGTGTGGTGAATCATGATAATTGAGTCCGGGTATGGGAACTGTAGTTCTGAGGAAGTATGATTAGGGAAGCTGTAGTCCACAGGAAGTAGAACTGATGTATGGGAATTGTAGTTCTGAGCGGGATGGAATAGGGAAGTGACAGTGTCCAGGGAAGGGGAACTGGGAATCGTTACAAATGTGTTTTAAACTACCATGATGGTAACTAACTAGTTAATCTAGTTAAGTTAGTCTACATGGCTAAAATCAGCTATCATAACCTATTTAAAACATTAACTTATAAAGCAGGTCATCTATCAATATATACATTGTGACATTATAACATCCCTAGCTAGTATCTCAAACGATTACTTAGCTTGAAAAGATGTTTGTGGGGATGTTGTGGATTCACTTCATATTTGCTAGCTTCTGGATGAATTTTCACAGCAGTTTCCTCTAAAAATAACACAAGCAAGTGTTGCTCTTGCTAGCATTAACCTCAGATTAGCCTCTACGAAGCCCTGGCCCCGGGTAAACACTATATGATCGCTGGCTGATTCTTCCGTCTAATTTTATGGGTAATGGAGTCAACAATTATTGACTCTAAGCAGCACCATTTTGTCATTGGTGCTGCTTAGACGTGTCTGCCGCTCAACCCCCAAAAGAGATGACTCAGACCCTAGGGCAGGCTTCTTGAATGTTTCTCTCAGCTTGGAATGTGTCACCAGTCAAGCAGGCCGAAGGTGTCCTTTCCCAGTAAACATGAGAACGTTTTCTGGTTGCGAGGACAGTGCAGGGGAGTTCAAATACCTACACTATCAGTACTAAATGATGGTGATGTAGGACAGTCTACATCGCGATAGTCATGGGTTCGAGCCTGACCATGGGTTGCCTGCCCGGGATTTGTGTAAGTCAGATAAATCGATTCTGCCATGTTTCTCTCCAGCAACTCCTTGTTTCCAGATCGGGCACCTCTGAATTCCATAGCGTAATCATCCCGTGCATGATCCGACTAACGGCTGCCGCGTTGGATTAACAGTGCGAAAAGAATCGGCGGCTCGGGCGACATGTGTTTGTATGAACCGTGTGCACGCCCTTCATCATCCCACATATCTGTACATGGAGTTTCGGAGCTGCCGACAAGGCAGGATTAGAGAGGGCGAATAGACCAGGGGTGGAGAGTGAAGCTGAGGCAAAAATGAGAGGTGGAAGAAAGCGTTGTAGGAGATTTAGTGAAGAAGAAAATAACAACATCAATGACAGTAACACAGACATGCATACATACAATGCAAGACAACACATGGGAGCAGAGGTTGTAATCATTCAGACACTGATGAATTGGAAACTGGTGTGTGGAATTAGGAACATAACTAAAACACCAATGTATCATTGACTGACAGATTTCTATAGAATATGATTAACATTTTTACATTCTAGCCATTTAGCAGACACTCTTATTCAGTGACAGACAGCATTCGTCTGAACATAGCTAGATGGGTGCCAGAGTTAGTTTTAGCATGCATATTCGGACACTGGACCAGTCATGCCCCTGACAAAGGGGGTTAGAGACCCCGCTTTGCTTCTGTCCATGCTCTTCCTCTCTGTCTTCCCCTACATATGTGTTTCCCTAGCTTCGGCTTAAAAAAAAATGTCATTATAATTCATTTTTAACCCCCCCCAAAAAATATTTAAAATAATAAAATAAAGTAAATAGAATTGTAGCTAGGTGGGACAAACCCAGTACACCAATATAGTAAGTACATCATATTCAATGTAGCTGTGAGCAATGTCGGTGCTAGAAGGAAGACAATAAAAAAACACTAACTGCAACAATGGTGTCGGGGATGTAGAGTTATTTGGTTATTTCATGTGGTTAGCTGATAGGTTAAATACCTATCTTGGTGTTGTAATGTATGTTGACATAGCTGCGGAGCAGGAGAACAGATCCAGATATAGAAAACACTGATTAAGCTCATCAGTCAAGAAAGGTTCTCCTACACCATTATCAAAACTTTCAACATATTAAACACATCCAGTATTATAAAACATCCAGTGTTATCAAGGTACTATTTGTTTTAAATTCCTAATTTACCAATTCCTTATTAAGTTTCTTTTTACTTAGTAATGTGTGAATATCTAAGAATACAACAACCAACATAAGTTTTTAGTTACTAAAAATCTGGAAGATTCCCTCATTTCTATGAGCAGATTTTGGCTATGCTGGTAAAAGAACCTATGGTAAATTAGATGATTGTACATTTTATACAATTAACTTGGTAAATGTCTAAAACATTTTAGATTAAAACCATGAGACAGGGGTTTATAAACCAATGCAGCTGAAAGTTTTGAATCTAGTAGAAACATACCAGTTTGTGACAGGTAACCTGAATGTGTTGATAAACCCAAAGATGAAGAATCCTGTGGTACTTTATGTATTTATGGTTAACATATCTGTGTTAACACAATCCAAACTTTTAATTCTATTATTCAGTGCAACTATAGTATGGTCCTCCAGTGAACTACAATAATTACTATGGTGTAATAAGGAACAATAACATACAATAAAATATTGAAACAGCATTATGGATGTTTCCATGTTTATTATGCGTACTAAGCAGGGTTAGGCCTGCAGTTACGTATGGGATACTAGGTAGGTTTATATTGCATAATCCAAACAGCACAAGTTTAATTTAGTCACCTGAATGTCAGAAGTTTAATTTAGCAAAATATGTTTAAAAATACTAGCAAACAGCAGAGTAGGGCTTGAGGCATGTCCTTACAAGAACTATATTATTAGAGAACAACCTTTTCTGAGCTTCTCGCATTATGGAATGTTACTAATGAGTGAGATTATGCAATGTAACCTATTCAACAGGCTATATCAGATGACATGCTTATAGTTTCAACAACTGCAATGGAAAAACAAACACCTGTACAAACTAACTGAATAAAAAAAAAATCCCTTTACAACCACTATTGACTAGATGTTTTAGACACTAAAGAAGGATGAACACTTAAATTATTATTATAGTTTACAAAACACCTTGATGACAGAGCTTCACTGTTCTGTGCACAAGAGAAACTAAAATGATCCCCACGTTTTAACGGCCCCACCTCTTTCCAAACAAAGTTTCAACAGTTTGCTCCCGCCTAACTATAAAGTTCACAGTGCCAGATTAACCTGTTATTTTGAATCTCTCTCTTTTACAGGGAAGATGTTCTGGATTATATGCTTTCTCATCTGTGCTCTTGCACTCATTATTTTTTTCTGTTCTCGCTCAAGGTAACCATGTTTCTGAATTTTTAAAATTATATTATAAAACATTTCTTAATCAGTAAGTGTATTTGAAGTCAAGAAATAGGCTACAATATTTCAAGTGGAAAACCAGTATTTCTGTTTTTGACATAGAGCATTGTTATAAAAAGAATATCCAATCTTATCTTTTATCTCAATTTAAAAAGAGGTTCACTTTCACAAACAACAACATATGTCTATGACATATATTGTAACATAATGCAAATGTATGTACGTAGAGACGTTTTCCTGCATTTCATAGTTCTAAGTTAATATTTGTTGAGGAAGTCTAACAATTTAGCACTTAAAAGCTTAGATAAAGAGCTAAATATTGTTTTGAGCTTAAATTCTATGGACAAGGTTGCTATGGCAATATGCAAATGTTGCTGCAATGCTGCGAGATGCAGAATTTAAAAGGCAACTGCTTTGCATCACGGTAGTTATAGAAATAGAGATATTGATGGCAGACTCTCTACTTGTTATTATTATTATTACTCTGTGGAAATAATTTATTTCTAATAGAGGTATCATGAATTGTATTTGTGTGCAGGGTGGATTAACCTTTCAAAATGGTGATTCATAACACCTAAACTAGTTGGAATTGGGTTGAAACCTTAACTGGAGCATTGGAACTGATGACAGTATCATTTTGTATACCACCGTAAGGGGAACAAAACTCCATTGTGTTTTGGACTCTATTTAGGGCACTTTCCATTCATGTTTCCTATCCCTAATGCTTAGGTGTTTCAAATCCTGTCAGGTATAGAATTTATTCAAAATTAAACACAATGAAAAATGTATTATATGAATCTCTGGGCGTACTGGATTTTTTTTTTTCATTTGCTCCTGATGAAATAGGTGGTGGAAAGGTGGAAGCGCTTTGTAGACACCATACATTGTATTTATATCCACTTTTCTGAGAACATTTAACGTTTGGAGAATTAAATTTGCCAATGTGCTTGCATTATCTATTGGAAATGGACCAATCAAATTCCATTACCAGAATGAGCAGAACTGATACAAACAATAATATGGCTCAAATCTATTGATGGAGAAAGACCCATCTATTTGACAAATGGTGAAATCAGTAAAAACTACATTAATGTCATTTAGCATTACTTTGAGATATAATATTAACTCTGCAGTTGAATAAACTACTGTGCTATCGGCATAAATATGAATGTTACAATTTTTGCAGTTTCATGTACAGTGCTGCAACAGACGATGTCTTTTCCAGGGACGTCCCTGCATTTTCCAGCAAGACAATGTCAAACTCCATTCTGCCCAGATTACAAGTGTATGGTTGCATAAGCAGATAGTGCGGTTGTTAGCATGGTCTGCCTGCAGTCCTGACCTGTCTCTGAGAACGTGTGGCGCAATATGAAGGTCCCTGTAAAGTTGCACAGCTGTAGACATGCATAATGAATCAATGGGGGATTATTCCGCTTGCTGGTGTTTGCATATAATTGTTATTAAAAGAAAAGGCGATGTTACACAGTGGTAAACAGTCAAATGTCCCAACTTTTTTGGAGTGTGTTGCAGTCATCAGACTTGAAATGAGTGTATATTTTCAAAAATAAATTCAATTCACAAAGTAAGTCATTACAAAATGTGTTAATACTGTGTTTTCAATATAATACAGGGTGAATTTAATTTTCTAATTACTCTATTTGTTCATATTTTTGCATTTTCCATACTATCCCAACTTTTTCAGAATTTGGGTTGTACAGTATGATACAACCCAAAGTCTTCGAAGGGTCCACACAAACAATTACAATATAGATCATTAACAGAACAGAACAGAACAGCTCAAGGAAAGGCCAAATGCTGGGACTGCTTCAGGAATCGTGAAGCATGAAAAAAAAATGTTCTTTGAAGGAATGAATTAACTCCTTCTAATGAAATTTTAACCTTGGTTACCAACTGTACAGTGTGTTTGTATGTCTGTTTCTCCCAGAAAGAAAAGTGAGCCACCATTAGACAAAGGCTTAATTCCATGGTTGGGTCATGCCCTGGAATTTGGAAATGATGTTGCAAAGTTTCTATCCCGGATGAAACAAAAACATGGTGACATTTTTACGGTATGTATTGTTTATGTTTTTCTGTGTAAAACCCAGCAGACAAGTTTCTGGTAAGTTTATCCAAGGTGCTATGACACAGATGTTCCAGGAACATCCTAATGACTCATTTTTGTTATATAGGGAGGTACCTGTGTTCAGCTTAACTTAAACACAGTCTTTTTGTGTTGTTTTCTTACAAAGAATGAGTTGCTTTAAACTGTAGGGGATGTCTGACTTTGAATACGTAGTTTTTTTGATAGCAACTGGCATGATTAGCATCTTCTAATCACTCACACATTACGTGTAATAAGACGCTGTTTGTCATGCATAGTCACGGCGATTACCTTTCAAACGGTGCTTCTCCCAGGTGCGTGTCTGTGGTCATTACATCACGGTGCTTCTTGACCCACACTCCTATGATGCCATCCTGAATGACAACGTCTCCCTTGACTTCAGTCGCTACGCCCAGGTTCTGATGCAGAGGATATTCAGCCTCAGCTTACCCAATCACAATCCACACGCCGAGAGGGCCTGGATGCAGCAGTAAGTGTCGTAAAGCTGCATGTCCTCTGACCTCACACCTCTACTAATACATGCTGCTGTGGAGCAATGTGGGTCGCAAGTATTCAATGTTCACGTATGGATTTTAAGCATCAAAGCGATGTCTCATATCTCTGTCCAGGTATTTTGAGGGTCCCAGCTTGAGCAAACTGAGCAGAACAATGCACCACCACCTCCACAACCTGCTGAAGGATGAAGAGAGGAAGTGTTCCCCAGGAATATGGAATCAGGATGGCCTCTTCAGCCTCTGTTACAGCCTGCTCTTCAGGTTAGACCCTTACGTCACGCCTTACCTCAGGCTTCGGGTAACACCATCCTTTTCTCACTAGAGCACAGGTTCATTTTTTATTCATAATTGGATTAAATTGTAGGAACCATCTTCCACTAGATTTAAATCTTTTTTTTGTCTGTGTAGGGCCGGATACCTCACACTGTTTGGTTCAGAGAAAAACAACAACCTCACTGAACTCACCAGGGTTTACAACGAGTTCCGCAGGTTTGATGGTGTACTCACAAAATTGGCACGTTCAACTCTTAAGAAAGGTACAAATCCAGTTTCACTTTGCATAAATGGTCATAGGTCACAGGATTTAATATTTCAATTTACGCATGTGTCTGTGTATATTTTGTCATTATGTTTACCTGGATCTATATCTGTGTACCAATATCTTAATCTAAATCTCTGTCAATGTAAGTACCTCTATGTCTCTTTATCTGTGTACCTGCATTTCTCTCTGTCTGCTGCATTTCTATATTTCGATGTGCCTGTATCTCTGCATCTCTATGTACAAGTATCTCACTATGTACACTGTATATCTGCCATCTTGCCACTGTCACCGGTCTTGCTCTGTTAATAGAGGAGAAGAGGACTGCACGCCTGTCCCAGGAGTGCCTGTGGGAGCTGCTGTCCCCAGCCTGGCTAAGCAAAGGGCAGGGATCAGAGACCAATCCCTGGCAGGAGAGTTACCGAAACCATCTACAGAAACAAGGTGTGGATCCGGAGATGCAGAAACGTGCCATGCTCCTCCAGCTATGGACCACCCAGGTGAGCTGTAACCAGGGGCGGACTGGCCATCGGGAGTGTCGGGAGTTTTCCCGAACGGCCGGTCCATTCCGGGCCAAACGGGCCGTCACATTTTACTTTGACGGCCGGTCGGACGTATTAAAACAAGTGACAGTAGGCTGAAATGGACAGGCTGTTGCATCCGCAAAACTGCGCTCGGGCCCGGCCGTCAAATCGAGAGAGAGTTCCTCTATATTCAAATGAGGAGAAACCCAGAATGAATGATTGACGAACGCGGGGAGCGACAGATACAGTGCACATAGACCAAATAAGAGCGCACCCCGTTCACATACACACAACATAGCAGAGATCAACCATTTCACACAATGTTCTGCCACACCTTTTTTCCTCTTTGCTACCTCTGGCTCTGATTGGATGCTTCCCTCCCAGTGACTCGTAACTTCCTTGTCAGCATAGTTCACAAACCATGTCATGATGAGTAATGATTGGTCAAAAAGGTCAGCTCTTCCGCGCTATGTTCCGTGGGACCTACTGTAGGCATGTTTGGAGGATTGTTTAAACTGGTCTGAGACAATGGATCTACACATTCAAGACCAGCGCAGACAAAAACAAATTAAACCAAATTTGGCAGGCCGCCCAACCAAACTGTCCAACTCATTCAGGTCCATAATGGAAGAGTATCATTTCCTTTGGTATATTTTGTTAATATTTATTTATTTTAAATATTTATATTGCCATTTTAGTAATTAAGCAGACAGTTATCCAGAGCGATGTACACTACGTACATGGACATCCCTGGAATAACTGAGGGTGAAGTGCCTTACAGATGAAGTGAGATTTTAAATCGGCCAGAAAGTTTGTGTGTAATGTTTATGTATGTATTTCCATTATTCTATATGCCCTGTTTTGGGATGTCCATTGGCTGATAAATGGTGTCATCTTGTAAAAATCCTTAGTCACTTTATGCAGTCAGTAGTACTATACACCTTACACACATGAACAAAGACTGTACCATGTCAGAAATAAAGTTTACTGTAGTATTATTATTCTAAATTTTAATTCCAATACTAAACTCTATGAACATTGTTTCGGCTTTCTTTTAGCTAGAGATTATGCTCAGTTGGTCAAGATGTAAGTGATTCACCCACATCTTGTCAACATTTACACTCAAAACGAATCAGATATGTCGTGCTAATTTGTCTATAGAAACCAAAGATAATTGGGCCCCTGGGCAGTTGTTACTCTGAACATGCAGAATGATTATGAAACATTAATTTATCTGAACATTTGAACAAGTACCTGCACCTCAGCAAGCCAAGTCAGCAGTGGATCGTCAGATGACTCAGTGACAGGGAGTCAGATTTGTAGTTGGAAGGTGGCTGGTTCAATTCCCGACTGTGCCAAATGTAATTGTGTCTTTGAGCAAGGTATTTTACCATACGTTGCTCCAGGGGAATTTTACTTTAAGATGCTGTCTGCTAAATGACTTAAATGTCACATGTAAGCCTACATAAGCCTGATGTCCACAGTCTTCTAGGGTGTACCCAGGTCTTGTTATGGATTAAACACAACTTGCAAATTGGTGTAAGATACAGGATATCTGAAAAATCACCATGGCACAAGCCTCTCAGTTTTGTTTCATGTACCGGTATTCAGTGTAAAATTATACATTTATAATTTTCTTTGTTTTTCACAACTATAATATGTGTGAACTGTATAATTTGACGTATTGTTTGTGGCTCAGTTCATAGAACTGTGCTAATGCAAAGTCAAAAATAAATTATTTGTCAATGCCAGTTCAAAACTTTTATATTTAATAATACAATGCAGTTTAGCTGACCTTCATCCATTTTCAAAATGTTGCATTTATTTATTTATTATTATTACTGTTGTTGTTAAACATATGACAATGTTGATTATACTGTAGTTGTAGCTAATTATAAGTAGAAAGAGCTGTTGTGGCACTATGTGGCCAGAAGGAGGAGCTAGTGTGATGTCTGTCTGTCAGACACCTCTTCCCTCTTTTGTCTCAAAGCAGCATTGGGCCACAGCTGTCTTCTGCACCAGAGCCTCCCTGCTCTCTCTGGCACTTCGGATCCTCTGTTCAGCCTGGGGCACTAGAGGCCTAGTCAGCACACTCAGACCAGGAGAGAGAGTAGAGAATATTTGGCCAAGATGGTGGCTCTCCCACTGGGGACCTCGGCTCACCTGCCAGCCTGGTATCGGAAAGGACAGCTAGTCCCTTTGCATCAGTGTTCTCTGCTTATTCATGTTTGTGTAGCTGAGAATAAGGAAGAGACTCATTGCCCCAGTCACACACAGAGCCAGGCGAACACCACTGAAACATATTATATTTAGAATGGAGGCTGGGTAGAGTGCAGTGTCTGATAAGATATATTGTAGCCTCTAACTCCACCTGCCACTCAGAGGTAGGCTTTCCCATATAAAACACAGAGTGACTAAGAAATGTCATTACAGACTTTGCAAGGCATATATGCCTAGTCCCATGCTCATGTGTTAACACAAAATATCTAAATCTACAGTAGTGCAGCAAGTTCGAAGTGCTTTATGCTTCTGTGTGCGTTGTTGAGACGACAGTTCCACAGACCGTTAAATCTCTGAGCCAGCCGGCTCCATGAGGTTCCAGTCCAGGCAGGCCATAACGTTTGTGTCACTATAATGGAACTCAGGGGAGATTAACCAGTTGGCAGTACATTCAGTTACACACTCAGTAGATTGTAGGATGAACTATTATAAAACGTAAAAAGTGGATATTAATACAAATTAACTTTACTAATTACATGAAGACTATACAATGTCTCTAGAAACATACAGCCAGTGAAATTACTATTTCTACTGCAACACCCTTACTGTTACCACTGAATTAAAGTGGCAGGATAGGTGATTAATGCTTTATGATTTGTATGCTGATGTGTGTTACATTAGATCGGTGATGGATAAGCCAGTCAGTCAGAGAACAATAGGACCTAGTATTTTCTTTATAAAAGTCATGTCTGTCAGTGGATCAGTACAACACTGACTTGCGAGAGGGAGAGGTGAGAAAAGAAACTCCATGAACCCACAGCAATTATTGTCTGACGCGTTGAGACAGACGTCTGTAGACTCTGACAGCCTTGTGTACACGGCCCCATACAGTTCCCTCCAGTGCTTTACCGATGTACTATGAGGTAGAGAGAGATTCAAAAAGACACAGAATAAAAGGGATCTGAGAGTAAAGGAAAAAAGAACAAACAAAAGACAACACCCTTGTAACTTTCTTTTTTCTTTCTAAACAAACTTTAATTGTGCCCCTGGGGGCTTCAGGAATTGTCTGGGACAAGTGTTCAAACAGTTATTTTGTTGGTGGTTTTTCTAACCTTGCAGAATATCTGCAGGGTAGCTCCCTGATTACCCTCTGTAATCAGTTAATGGTCTTTGATGGGTTCACAATAGGCCTAATGTTAGGTTTGTCTAACCTTAAAGCTTTACACATGGTGGAGGCCTTTGAAACGAAATTGAGGAGAATTGGCCCATATTATTGATTGAAACTGATGAAATGGAACAGTATCTCACACTGGGTTAAATGTAGTTAACTTAATTCCATTTAGTCCAATCCAGACATTAATATGCACTGGTGCAATTGCAGAGCAGCTACAGATTGTTTCTTCTTCTTCGTCTCGTAACAGATTGATTCTTCTCCTTTGTCTCGTAACAGATTGATTCTTCTTCTTCGTCTCATAAACAGATTGATTCTTCTTAGTTTACAGAAATAAAATGATGCCCATTTGGCCAGGTGCTCGATAAAATGTTCAGTCACAGAAGAAAACAAAACCAGGAAGAAGAGCTCCACCCCTTTTAGAAACAAGTCTATGGGCCAAATGTCCCCTCCACTTCGTAGATTTCAAAGATGCCATTGCTTTCAAGTACCAAAACTATTGCTGTTTATCTCATGCATACAAGACTGGTTGTTTCTGAGCAGACTCTGAGGCTTTGTTGTGTTGTTTCTTCCAGGGTAACGCTGGGCCGGCTGCCTTCTGGCTGCTGGCTTTCCTCCTCACGCACCCCAAGGCCATGACAGCAGTGAGGGAAGAGATCAGAGGCCTGACTCGACAGGAGGATGACATCCTACAGTGCCCCCTGCTGGACAGGCTAGAGGAATACAGTACACCTGTTTTTGGTAAGAGCACCATGCAGCCCCAGGCATCCACCCCCATTATTTTGTTTGCATGCCTCGCTCCCCTCAGGGCTGAGGGTAATCTGCCTTGATCTGCCTGTCTAGCCAGAAATACAAAATTGAAATATTGAACTATGTTACTAAAATTTAAATATGTACTCACCACTTTATTATGTACACCTTTTCTACTGCTCATTAAACAAATATCTAATCAGCAAATTATGTGGCAGAGAGTCAATGCATTTAGGCATGTAGACACGGTCAAGTAAATCAGCTGAAGATCAAACTAAGCATCAGAATTGGGAAGAAAGGTGTTTTAAGTGACTTTGAACATGGCATGGTTGTTGGTGCCAAACGGGCTGGTTTGAGTATTTCAGAAAGTGATTATCTACTGGGATTTTCCCACACAACTATCTCTAGGGCAGGGGTGGGCAAATGGTTTTGTTTGAGGGCCACAAAGGTTTACGTGAATAATTAGTTTTCTAACATAATTTCCTTGTTTGAATTCTCAGAATTTAATCATTAATGTTTGTTTCAAGATCATTTAGCGTACACGCCGACACCTGCGAATCAAGACAACAGCGCATATGGAAAGCCATTTGAGTCAAAAGTAGTTTTTAAAATATAATGAACCCTTCATGGTGTAAAGGAGCTGAGTTCCGCCTGACAGTATGTTGATATTTTGGCCTCTCAAAGGGGCCCCACAGTGAAATGCCTTATAGTTTTGAATTCAAAAGACTCTAGGCTACAAGACGGATCAGTCAAACCCAACATTTTAAAGCTATGATTTTCATTCATTATGTCACATTTGGCCAAAAAGTACAAAAATGAATGTTTAAGTTTCAGTTAATTATTGTAAAATACATTGATAAACATCCACATCACTGTAGTGTAAAGTCCAAATTGGCCCCCAGGTGTTGAGAACTAATGTGACAAAGTTATGGAGACATACAAATAAATAAATTAGACAGTGTGTATACATATTTTCCCTATTTCCATATATGTTTTTAAAAACACAGCCATTCCCCGGCCCCCATAAGTTGTTGTAGTGCAGGGTGATATATTACCTCCTTGCAGAAATGTTATTTTGTAACATGTTCTGCTTCCTGTCTGTAATGTTCTTAGTTAACTAAAATAAAGATGGTGAAAAGTACCCAAATTTGAGACGTGATAAATTTAGCTGTACCACCCTCTCAAGCGTCAATCGACTTTAAAGTGTTTTTAATTAATAAAACACCACACGGGCCAAATCAAAGGGTTTGTCGGGCCTTATCCGTCCCGTGGGCTGTACTTTGCACGCCCCTGCTCTAGAGTTTCCAGAGAATGGTGCAAAAATGGGCGAAAATGTCAGAGGAGAATGACCAGACTGGTTTGAGCTGATAGAAAGGCAACAGTAACTCAAAGAACCACTTGTTAAAACCAAAGTATGCAGAACAGCATCTCTGAATGCACACACATCGAAACCTAGAAGCAGTTGGGCTACAGCAGCAGAAGACCACACCAGGTGCCACATCTGTCAGCTAAAAACATGAAACCGAGGCTACAATTTGCACCGGTCCACCAAAATTGGACAATAGAAGATTGGAAAAACGTTGCCTGGTCTGATGTGTCTCAATTTCTGCTGCGATATTCAGATGGTAGGGTCAGAATTTGGCATAAACAACATGAAAGCATGGATCCATACTGCCTTGAATCAACGGTTAGTGGTGGTGTAATGGTGTGGGGCATATTTTTTTGGCACACGTTGGACCACTTAATACCAATTGAGCATTGTGTAAATCGGAGTATTGTTGCTGACCATGTGATTGCTTCATGACCACTGTGTATCCAGCTACTAATGGCTACTTCCAGCAGGATGACGCACCATGTCACAAAGCTCACATCTGAAACTGGTTTCTTGAACATGACAATGAGTTCACTGTACTCAAATGGCCTCCACAGTCACCAGATCTCAACCCAATCGAGTACCTTTGGGATGTGGTTGAATGCAGATTTGCATCATGGATGTGCAGCCAAGGATTGTTTCCAGCACCTTGTTGAATCTATGCCACGAAGAATGAAGGCGATACTGAAGGCAAAAGTGCTTAAAACTGGGTACTGGCAAGGTGTACCTATTGAAGTGTATTTTGATTAGAGTGGTGTTTGAATAAGATGAAAGCTTTATTTTCCACATGTTAAGTATCCACAGCTATCCAGAAGGGCATACATCTTAAGGTTTATTATGACTGTACTGTATGTATGTAAAGAAGCCTTATCATCATTTCATCATCCGTTGGTGCTGTAACTTTTCGGCACTTCATGTAATGTTAATACTAGTGCATTAGAAAATGCTTATGAAAAAATTAATTCCAATGACCATATAATGGGTTCATGTGCACAAACAAACACCTATTGTTAGCATTGTCAACATTTGCCACATTACTTTTCTCTTGGCAGAAAGAATATGCATTGGAGTTCCTAGCACTTTCTGCTTTTTGCTCTCTCAGCCACAACTTGATTCCATCACACCGCTGTCCAAACTACTCCGTCATGTAAATGACGATGTTTGGCTCGTTCAGTGAGACAAACGAGTATACGCTTCAGAACATAGGACACGCTATCAGCTGCGGCCCACACAAGGTATGGCGCAAGGCATCGTTGTAGAAACTCAAACAGACAGAAAACAAATCCTCCCCCATTTTTGTTCAAGGACCGATATGACCACAAACTGTTATCTGATTGGTTGCACTTCAAGAGGTCAGCGGCTTCTGGGCGCATCAAGGTGCATATCGCTTTGCTGGACATTGAGGTGTAGGAGAGGACAGCCACGTCACTCCTTGAAATTAAACGCTTTTGCTTTTAACCGCTCAAGGTGCATGCAAATGGGAGGCAGAAGATCGACATTGCGCACCAGAAACCCATGCATGTCAATGAGTGACGTGGCTGTGCCTTGGCCCAGATACCGCTAACCTCTTGAAGCGCAACCAATCGGATTACAGTTTGTTATGATTCTCTTCTATGAACCGAAATGGAGGAGGAACTGTTTTGTGTGTTTTCTAGTTTCTACATAATTTCTGAAACACAGAAGACAATTTCACCTCTCATATGTTTCGCCACTACGCCCGCACAATTGATACACACAACCCACCACCGGAAAAAGTAGCCTATCACATTCAGCTGTGCATGAACAAACACATTCTCCCACTGTTTTTCCCCCATTTTTCACCCTTCCCAATTCCCACTGACCATGCCTTGTTGGCAGCACCGCAATCAATAGGACAGAACTGTGGGATGGCAAGTGGTGCCACATGGTTCATCCAACCACATGTCGCCCAGCTGCTGATTCTTTTTACACTGCCCATCAAAAACGGAAGCCTTTAGTCAGCACATACACAGGATGATTATGTTCACCACCACTACTTACGCGACTAAATTTACAGGCACCTGATCTGCACATAAGGTGTCACTGAAACGCGACAAGGCAGGATAGATAATCTGATTTATCTATCCCAAATCCCGAGCAATGCTATGCCAATTTGAAATGCCTCTTGCAGGAGGTCCGGGGAAAGTCAGAGAACCCATAGTCAGGCTCGAACCACTGACTATCATGACATAGACTGTCCTGCAATGCAGTGACTTAGCCCATTACACCCCCTGCCCCTTTCCTTTTTACATGAGATATAACTGAGTTGATGGCTTAGCTAACCTATGCATCAAACTTGGTAAATCATGTTAGCTTTCTTAACACTGCCAAACTTCATTGATACTGGCGTTAGTGCAGACCACAACTAAACAATCATACAATGTCTTAACATATCCGGCTGGGATGTCATACTAGCTTTCGTGAAATGCTATCGTTCGGTCCATAATGTCATGTGTGATCCATGTATAGTAGTAACGCCTACAAGCGTTCTGATTGGTTTTCCGCTACACTCTGATTTGCATGATGTGACAGAGGAAAGACCAATAGACCACTGCTCTATTTTCTTCCTGTCTCCCGCTCCGCCATGCCAGGCGCTGCCGTCCTGCAGTAAGGAGCGGTGCGCAAAGTCTTGTTTGAATGGCAGTCAATGGGGCGCTTCCGCTTTCAACAACGGCAGTGCCGCCAATGTGTGAATGAGGGGTGAGGATCAACTGAAGCAAGCAAAGCCAGGTCCTGAATTGCCTAAACACAAATATTTTAAAAGTGTGCGTTGCTGGCGATTAAAGTACGGGTCTCCACAGTTCACCTTCAACCATTGGATATAAATGACAGATCTGGGACAAGGGGTAGTTATTATGTGATAAAACCTCACACCGTTCCATTTATGCAGTATGTATGACTCTTTGTCCCAATCACAGACAGTGTTCTGAGCGAGACCCTGCGTCTGACCGCAGCTGCATTCATTACCAGGGAGGTGGTCCAGGACAAGACCCTTCAACTGGCCAGTGGACAGCGGTACCAGCTCAGAAAGGGGGACCGGGTCTGTCTTTTCCCTTACGTAAGTCCCCAGATGGACCCAGAGGTACATCACGAACCAGAGGTAATAAAGCTCTGACAATTTTGGATATGATTATAATCTCTTTTGTTAAAATACATTTTTCTCTTACTAATCTGGATCTTCTTTCATTAGTATGTAGATATTTGCATTGTTTGCCTTCTATAATACCTAGATTGTAAGAATGTACAGAATCATTATTGTATAAAGAGTTCATGGTAAAATTATCGTTGTATAATTTCAAACCCAAGTGCTGAAAATGTGCACTGTTCTGTAGGATCTCTGGGTCATCGTCCCCATAACTGTTGTCTAGGATCTCTGTGTCATCATCACCGTAACTGTTCAGTAGAATATCTATGTCATCATCAGTATTCTATAGTATCTATGTGTCATCATCACCATAACTGTTCTGCAGGATCTCTGTGTCATCATGATTATTCTGTTAAATCTCTGTGTCATCATGACTATTCTGTAGGATCTCTCTGTCATCATGATTATTCTGTTAAATCTCTGTGTCATTTTAGTCATTTAGAATCTGTGTCATCATCACCGTAAATGTTCTCTAGGATCTGTGTCATCATCACCATAACTGTTCTCTAGAATCTGTGTCATCATCACCGTAACTGTTCTCTAGAATCT
>JACXGM010005609.1:0-17765 GCA_016801145.1 Umbra pygmaea
GTTTGTTTCTCACGTGTGTTTGTGTGTGTCCCGCAGTGGGCATTAAGATTTTAGGGGCGCAGTTTATTCCAAAAAAATATTATTCTCAGTTGTTGCAGCTGGCGGAATGACATGAAAAAAATACCGGTAACGAATATAGCATACCGCTACATACATGAATACCGGTATATAGTTTTTTCCGGTATACCTCCCAGCCCTACAACCATAGGTGCTATGTTTGGAGAGGGGTCATCAAGGCCTATAGTGAAAAGAACACACTGTGACACATAGTGGTGGCTCACTGATATTTTGGGGGTGTGTGAGCTCTAAAGGCACGGGGAACCTTGTGAAAATAGATGGCAAGAGAAATACAGCATGTTATCGGACAATACTGGCAGACAATTTGCATTCTCCCGCACGAAAGCTGTGCATGGGACACTCTTGGAGATTCTAACATGACAATGACAAAGCCAACTTGACCCTCCAGTGGTTACAGCAAAAAAAGGTGAAGGTTCTGAAGTGGCCATCACAGTCTCCTGACTTTAATATTATCAAGCTACTCTGGGGAGATCACAAATCTGCGGTTCCTGCAAGATGACCAAAGACTTTGCATGACCTGGAGGCATTTTGCCAAAACGAATGGGCCGCTATACCTATACTGCAAGAATTCAGGGCCTCATAGACAACTATCTCTGCATGCTGTCATTGATCATAAGGGGGACAATACACTGTATAGAGAACTGTGGGAATGCAGACTTTTCTTTGTTGTTTATGATTGTGCCATTCTGTTTTGACCTACAGTTGAATACGAATCCCTTGAGAAATAAAAACAAATTGTTTTGCCTGCTCACTCATGTTTTCTTTAATAATGGCAAATCCATTACCAATTCTCTAGGTGTATGCAAACTTTTGAGCATAACTGTAAAAGGGTGTCGTCCATGAAGGAAGCCACTGCTTAAGCCCATTCACAAAAAAGCCAGTTTAGCATTTGCTGAGCCCAAAATCGCATGACATTTGTTCTAAGGGAACTATTTTGCAAAACCTAAATGTGAAATATGAACGTATGAGAGGGTCAATTACATTTGTGGGAACTAAATTTAACAACCGAATAATATTAAATATGAACATATGAAGATCATGATGTAGAATGTATGTACCATGGATTTTGCTGGTGGGGGGTCAGGGAAGGTGGACGGGCATGTAAATTTGCAACTTTCATTCTGGTGTTTGCAAGTTCAAATCCAGATGGACACTTTGTGTGTGTTTTGTTCTCCATTCCAGCGTGATGCAGACAAGCGATTGTGAGATTTTTTTGTAATGTTAACCCTAACCTTAACCGTTAGTAACGTCATGCCTAACCTTAACCGTTAGTATTCTCATGCCTAACCTTAACCCTAAACTTAACTGTGAATGTTGCAATATAATTTTGAATGCTATGGAATGTGTGGAATGTTCTCGCATGAATCCGCGAAACGAAACGTGCAGGTGCAATGTAATAGAAGGACGAATATAGCCTAATAGCAAAATGTGCAGCAGAAATGCAAAAAGACCCCAAATATGTTGGCATATAACATAATTCATGTTTTGAAATTAGTATCCTGAGAACCAAATTTTGGATAACTTCTGCAATGCACGGTTGTATTTGCTAGGGCCTATGTTGAAAAAAGTGAATTATATTGGAACTCTATACTTTGGTCAGATGAGAAGAAGGTTATACTTTTTGGAACTGATGGCATCCGAACTGTATGACATTACAAGGGGGAAAGAGTATAGTGAAAAATGCATGTTACCCACTGTAGAGCATGGTTGTGGCAGTGTTATTCTGTGGAGTTGTATGAGTGCTACAGGTGTTGGGGAATTGCACTTCATTGAGGGCATGATTAATTCACAGATGTACTGCAAAATACTGAAAGAGAAGGTGCCACAATCTCTCCACACCCTGGGTCGCAATGCACTCTTTCAACATGATGATGACCCAAAACATACATCCAAGGCCACTGCTGCATTCTGAGGAAGAACAGGGTGAAAATGATTCAGTGGCCAAGTATGTCATCTGACCTCATCCCAACAGAACACCTTTGGGGAGTTCTAAAGACAGGTTGAACACCATTCTTCATCCAGCATCCAGGCTCTGAAAGAGCTCATTATAAAAAAATTAAGAAATATAGGCGTGGCCATACAAAACTATTAGATTTGGTAGAATGTGTTGTAGGTTTTTTTTAAGAATTTTTTTTTTCTCATCCCAATGATGTTGGTGACCAGCCTTTTATGTTCTTAACAAAAGCAAATGTTTCACAGAGCTCAGTTGTCAAATTTCAGCTAATTGTGTTGGTGTTAACTGAGAAATAGATACAAATCTCAATTTTCAAAGGGGGTGTACTCATTTAAGATGAGTACTGAAAGTGTTCTCTTGTAAATTTTCAATTTTTGTTTTTGAAGATACTTAGGGTCTACAGGACCATGTGAAATGGCAAAATCCTCTATATAGAACAAATTGTACTGTATTAAAAAAAATTACCACAATTAAGTAGAAGTTGCATACCCTGACTTGAGGGGTTTTTAAATTTAATAAAAACTATAAAAAGTTTAGCATAACATATATTTTATCAGATGGTTTCATACATTGAATATTATCAATCATTTTCATTTTCTATATCAGCGGCATAATATCGAAGCCAGGTGTAATGACTCGAACTCAATGCAAATAATAAAAAGTATTTAATGCAGACAAGGCAGACAACAACGTCTAAATCCAAAACAGGTAAAAACAGAATATATAGGTAAGTCCTCCTCTCAATGTCCGAAGAAACCCAAACTCTGGGCAGGGGCGAAGTCACAGGCAGGCAAGGGGTCGGTACATGGTCGGTCCAATATCCACAAAGGCGAAATCCAAAAGAATGGTCACAGGCAGGCAGGGTCAAAACACTACTAGGCTAAGGCAGCTGTACAAGGGCAAGATCAAAATAGGGTAAACGGGGTACAGAACACAGGTCAATAAACGGCGTAATCAAAGTATGTATAAGTGCTCAGTAAGTCAAATAAGAACAATACTTCGCAACGAGGAAAGGGTTGTCAAGTCTATATATACAGAAGGAAAGCGTGATCAGTATTCCAGTGATTGTGACCTTTGAGTGGTGCTGTGTTCATGTGAATGGGGAATATGTGAAGTGTCAGTGTCCTGATGTGATTGGGCATTACCCTGTCCGGGAGACCTCACACCAGGATACTTCTTCTGACACTAGAAAGATGCAATTCTAGGAGTGTAACTTTTGATGATGTTATTGATTAAAATAACACCAACATGAGAACTATTTTTCCCCTGTGTAACAATATGTATTGGAGAGAGTATTGAAAATATACACATACTTTAACCGTAATATTCATTTGACAAAAGTAATGATCTGTTTAGAAACTGATAAACAAGTGTGGTTCTGATTGTCGCTTCAAGAACTCTGGACTTTTTCCTGCTTCATTTCTCTCAGAAGGATGTGATATTCTCAATCTGTTGCCATACTCAGAATTAATCATGGATGATACTGATGATGGAAACACAGCATACATACACATTAACATATTATTGTCATTTTAGGTGCCGATCTCGTCATCTTCCTATCCTTTTGCCTTGATAATTGAAAATGTTCTATTGTTATATTTATCCCTCTGTTTATAAGTCCAGTCAATAATATCCACAAACAATCAAGCACAGATTCAGGACTTATAATATCAGGATCTGTAAAACGTATATACAGTGAGCACCAACATTTATTGGACAGTGACCATTCTTTTTTATTTTGGTCCTGTACTCTAGCACTTTTTAGTTTGGTTTGTCAATAACAAGAAACAAACAACCAAGGGGGGTGTTCCGTGTGGCGTAGTGGGCTAAGTCGCTGCATTGCAGGACAAGTTATGTCATAATAGTCAGTAGTTCGAGCCTGACTATGAGTTCTTTACTTTCCAGGGACCTCCAACATGAGGCAGCACAAATTGGCATAGCGTTACCCGGGATTTAAGATAGATAAGTCAAATTGTCTACCATTCAATGACACTCTCTAGTGACTCCTTGTGGGCTGGGTTTGAGACTGAAAATTCAATCATGGAGGTATAGTTGGTGAGCGTATTCATCCCGTACATGACCTGACTAAAGACTGTTGCCGTGTTGGATGAGCAGTGCAAAAAGAATTGTTTATTCCCTTGTGTTTCCTGTTGCTCTGCTAGTAAGCCATATTTACGTTGCGTTCTGTACTTAAAAGTATATTCAACCCTGCACCTGCTTCAACTTTGTTATACTCAGTTACATTGTAACAGGTTGAGTTATTTAATTTTATAATGTGGGAGCAGATGTGGGAAAACATGCCAAACATTGACAAGGGACACTGTATGTGCAATGACATGTTAAGTATGCCTATAATAGCGATACGCTTGTTGATCAGCATTTGAATTTTGATGATCGACAGTCTCAAAAGTATTCTCCACTTTAAGTGTGATACATTTTTTTTTAATACAAAATCATTATTAATTGAAATGTGTCTGGTGCCATTTGTGATGCAACTATAACCAAGAACCAGAGCACGATGGCACAGTGTTTGCTAAATGGGGTATAGTCTGTTTAACTCAGCCAGAGATGGGCAGAGACTGAGGAGAGAAAAACATAATAGAGTGAAATTTGTTCCTAGTTTTACATTCTGAACCATTTCCAATGTATGTCCCGGAGAGTGACATGGTTATATCATGATGGGGTTCAATAGTTTAACTTTCAAATTTTATAACCACCATATGCTACAACCACACTGATGATAAATTGCCATCTTGAGAGACAGTTTGTGTAGGGAATTTAATAAGAAATTAGGAATTGGAATATGATACACTATCTGAATATATATTAATGTTTAAAATGTACATGTGAAATGTCTGTGTGCCAAATGACACCCTATCCTCCACTTTACTAGGAGCTGGAAGCACCAAAATATAAAAGCAATAAGGTGCAATTTGGGATACAGAAGTATTCAAGGGTTAAAAATGGACACACCGACTGTCACATTTCTGATGAACATCATGTAGTGAATTGCTTTCATACAAACTTACAATATCATAGTAGGCTGCAAGCTAAAGAGTACCTATAGAACCAAAGAACTAGACTGATATCTAGAATAAATGTAAATCTTTGAAATAATTATTATATTTCTATAAACATATCATGCATCATTACTTATGGGCAAAGCCATGCATTACAAGAGTTTGGCAGCATTTTAGAATGGCTGCCATGCCTTCATTTATATTCTCAAGCTGGTGAGGATATAACCATTATGAAGACGGCCTCTGACAATTGCTTATGAAATTACATATAGCAAACTAGGCTGTTCTCATGGTGATATGTAAAAATGTGTACTTTTCCAGAGTGAGAGAAGATTAAAGCCTTGTAAGGTTACAAAACGTACAAAAAGTCAGTTTACCTAAACCTCACCTTACCCTAATCTTAACTTCACTAACCTAGCATCTTATGCTCGAACTAAACGTTCCCCAAGTACTGATTGGTCTATTCTTGACGGCAATTCAAAATGTATGAACACTCACATTTGAATGGCCATATCATAGATGTGTATACCGTACCTAATGCAGTGATACATTCATTACAAGTGGTTACCCACATATCACCATGAAAATGCATTGAGCAAACAAGCAAAAAACAGACTGCAGAAATTACAGACATGACAGGGATGAAATTCAGCCACCTGGCCAAACATACAGTATAATATGACTGAATAGGACAAGGCTTCTCCATGTGAAATCACCACACTATCTGCTGAGATACTGTCACATCTACCATGAATAATACATACTGTTCATCATACTGTAATAAAGACATGGGTAATTGAGCTTTGAAGTGGCTTTTACAGGTAACATATAAAGCAGTCCTTGACATATCCTTTTCACCTTACAGAATCTGAATTAAGACTCTTTCCATACAAGCCGTACATAAAACTAGTACCATGTCTATGCTTGGGTTTAGCATTGAGTCTTCCCTGAACATCAATATAATCTCAATAATTATTATCTAAAAAGCTAAACTTATCCAAGATCAGCACTCTGTCAACTCTTCGTCTTTCTATGGAAATTGGCCCAGGTATATGTGAGTGAATGGGGGAACCACAGAGGTATTAGCTGTAATGGTTACTAGCCTTAATGTGCACCACCAGACACAATGGCAATAATCCCACATTCAACACATACAATGGACCAGCATGAGACCTTCTTCGGCTTTTAGCAAACCTCGCCCCCATAATTTTATCAAAAGCAGAGATTCCTTTGTTGTTTTTCTTTCACGGCAGAAAAAAGCCTCTTCTAATCTAAAAGGTTGGTTGGCAGGCATTAATGCTGCAGCAGTTTTACTCTCCACTAATGGCCGGTTCCTCTCTCTAATGTGTTCTAGAGCCAGCAGAGGGACAGGATACGGCAGATGCATCAACTAGACCACATCCCACATGGTGTGCTATTTCCTACAAAGTGTTAAATATTGTACAAAAGGTACCATTTAAGAGAGGCAATTACCAAAATAGATGAGGAGTCACTTAGCTAGCGAATATCACTCTGTTACCTTGAACAGGTATCATTAATTTCAACTAAAGATTACGGATAAATGTGGATGTTACAGGAACAGACGAGCAATTGATAAGCTACTGAAAGAGATTGGTGTTTTGGATATGACGCAGCATTATAATATCTGCCTTGTAGTTAACTTTAGTATTGCAACTTGCCAGGATAAAAAATCTGCTCACTCAGTATTCTAGGGGTTTTGAAAAGGGAATGCAATTTGCAAACAAAATCCTGATTTTTAGTTAGTCAACTATGGTCGCACTCTTACTGCTACTTGTGGTGTTTTTGGACACATGGCAGAGTACTAGTGAGCTTCTGGAAAAGTCACTGTAGGTAACCTAAGTAGCTTAAAACCTTTTATCTGAGCAGTAAATTTCATATATTACCATTGAATCAATGTGGAATATCTAATCCTATGAGTGTAATGCCACTCCAAGTGGGACTTAATTGTTTTTGCAAAGGATGTTTGGGGATGTCATTATTATCAATCAATCGAAGAGAGCATTTAGTTACTTCTTATTGTGGTTGAACTGGGAAATATGGTGCCAAATGCTGAGCATAAATGTTACTGGATTTCCTTCTGTCCCTCAAAGAAGTGGCCTTTACGTACTGTTCATCAGATAAAGTTACAAAATAGACCTACTGCAGTGTTGACATTTGTGTTGCGGTTGCATTTTTTAAATCAAGCTGGACTTTGTCTCAAATTAATTTGCATTTAAATTTTAATAATTTAGCACAGGGGTTCCCAACATTTTTTCACCACGGCCCAATATTTTACATGTTATAGATTGTGTGCAAAACAAAACAAGAAGGCCAGCATTAAAATGTCAGTAATGCCTTCTATGACTTGTGTAACAAATTTGGTAGCTAACTTAATGGCACTGGTAAACTAAAAATAACATTTAGTTGTTGGTTGTGCATTGTTTTTATGGGAATATGTCCAGAACATATCTCAAGTAGTAGTGGATTAGTAGTGTTTCCTAAGATTTATTCTCCAGAAATGATTACAAATAGTAAATAACATTTCTACAAGGTGGAAGGAAATTGGAAAATCTTCTGGAATCAGGGTCTACTATACTGTATACATTGTGTGATCAATGTGCCAGGGTAAATGCACAGGGGTGCAAATAGTATTCACTTCTAATTGCACCAGGGTACGAATAGCATACATTTATATTTGTACCAGATGGGGATTTAATAGAACACATTGCTGTGTGCACCAGGGTATGAATAGCATACACTACTAATTGTACCAGGGGTGCAAATAGCCTAACCCAAAATAATATAATACATATTACATGTTATTACTATAGACAACCACTCTCAAAATATTTGCTCAAATTATAGAATTATTACTCTGTATTATGGGTTTCGACAATCAATCTACCAACAAAATGAAATCTACCTGGGAGCAGGAAATGGGTGTTGAAATCGAGGAGGAGTTGTGGGGTGAGGCGATAGACAGTGTTAGCTCAACTACATCCTGTGCCTGTCTAGGACTTATAAGGTTTAAGGTGGTTCATAGAGTTCACTTCTCTTGACTCTCTGAAATTCACCCTACTGTGGTGGATGTTTGCGACAAATGGTATACCTCCCCGTGTCACCTATATCAAATGTTTTTTTTTCTATGCCCTAAGCTGAGGGAACACTGGGACTTTCAGGTCTTACCTAAAGTTATTTAAATTCATCTGATCCCCTGTCCCCTGATAACTGTTTTTGGTGTTCTGGAGGACTTGCTATCATTTGACCCCAGAGATGCAGACACTGTTGATTTCACTACACTCCTGACTCAAAGCAGAAATCTACCCAAATGGAAGTCTTCCCAGCCCCCCTCAGTTTCTCAGTGGCTCCAAGATGTTATGTATTCCTGCAGCTAGAGAAAATTGAGTCCTCTCTTTGGAGCTGCACCAGGATGATTTTTTCACAGTTTTTTTTATGAAAAAGCAGGTAAAGCAAATTACAATCTAAAGGATGTATGTCTATGAATTGTAGTTACTGCCCTGCATCAAACTATTTTTTGGGAAATTTCAGAAAACATCAGGGGAGACCATCGACCTACAGGCATTCCTCCATTGACACCACACACCTGTGCTTAAAAAGCACTGAAATACAATATATAGTATGTAGCTTGTGAATAAATCAAGCTACTTTTACTACTCATAGATTTGTGTTTAGTTAAAATTAACATGTGTTTGAGTCCATAAACCATTGCCAAAATTTCTTCAAAATTCTAAATAAAAAATATTGTCATTCAGAGCATTTATTTGCAAAAAATCACAAGTGTTCAAAATAACAAAAAATATGCAGTGTTATCAGACCTCGTATAATCAGTGGCGGTTTCTCTAGGAGGCCAAAGAAAGCCTGGCCTCCTCATAAAAATAAAAACATAATTTAAAATATAAAATTCACCATAAGAATTATACATTTATGGTTGTTTTTTTACTGATTTTACAATTTCACTTATCAAAACATTACACTCTCATTTTCTCAATGCACCCTCAGAAAATACTGAGCACCCACGTCGTGTGCCAGACTGCGAGTTGGCTACATTCATTTAAAATTAAACATTGCAGTTGTTGCTAAGTGGAGCCGTGGCATTGATTCCGAAATTCCCACAAAGCTGATTGCCGGTACGTGCAGTGTTGGGTATAAGAAACGCGTTACACTAGTCAGACTACTTTTTTTGAAAAAAGTAACCTAACGTGTTATTTTCAAAATTCAAGTATTTAGTTACTAGTTACATTTATAACGAGAAAATTAGATACATTTACGTTACATTTTCACCTTTTCTGTTTTAGAACACAATTTAGTAATTTATTATCCATTGTCGACTTGTTTTTTAACCCGTATTTCATTAGTTCGCCTCCAAGCCAATCAAAAAAAGGAGAGATCTTGCACTTAAAATTGTAATGCGCAGAGTTATGCAGATTGGAGGTTAGCAAAATGAAAGAATTCATTGCCTACATTTTAACAGCTGGAAATATTCACATTACTTCAAAACTATCAAAAAGCAGGAAGGATAAATAAATGTGTCCAATGAGCTGTGCGTCACGTGCAAGCACCGGTCGAGTGGGAATATAATGGAAAGCATGTCATCGTTTGTCTCACTCAAATGTTTTGGACCGACATAGCTTTTTTCTCTACAACGAGTGGAGGTATCTTATTTTCAAGTTATATTTTCCCTGGTTATTCCAATAAACATGCGTTGAAAACGTGAATAATGTTACAGAAAATGTCCAATGTGCTTTAACAGGCGATCTGTAGGATACGCACGTAACTGTGTAGTAGGCGGGGTTAATTTAATGAAATAACATTTCCTATTTTTCATGCATCGCTATAAAATGCGGCCCTTCACTTGGTTTCAAAATCTCAATGTGGCCCTCAAGCAAAAATAATTGCCCACATCTGCTTTATACTCAATATTTCTGGTTCAAGCTTGCTCAACATATTCTCCATGTGACTCCATTAATTTCAGTAGCATTACTAGGAGTCAAAACCCGTTGTATATTGAATGAAACTCAAAATATTTTTTTTATTTGTATTTCTTTACTCAGTTAAATTTTGTTATACACTCAGACATTGAGATGAAATTGGTTTTACATACAAACACTCACACATTCATCAGAAATAGACTGATCATATTGGTCAATTGGATCATGCCCAGAGAAAGTACAGTGCCTTGCGAAAGTATTCGGCCCCCTTGAACATTTCAACCTTTTGCCACATTTCAGGTTTCAAACATAAAGATATGAAACTGTAACTTTTTGTGAAGAATCAACAACAAGTGGGACACAATCATGAAGTGGAACGAAATTTATTGAATATTTCAAACTTTTTTAACAAATAAAAAACTGAAAAATTGGGCGTGCATTATTATTCAGCCCCTTAACTTAATACTTTGTAGCGCCACCTTTTGCTGCAATTACAGCTGTAAGTTGCTTGGGGTATGTCTCTATCAGTTTTGCACATCGAGAGACAGAAATTTTTGCCCATTCCTCCTTGCAAAACAGCTCGAGCTCAGTGAGGTTGGATAGAGAGCGTTTGTGAACAGCAGTTTTCAGTTCTTTCCACAGATTCTCTATTGGATTCAGGTCTGGACTTTGACTTGGCCATTCTAACACCTAGATATGTTTATTTGTGAACCATTCCATTGTAGATTTTGCTTTATGTGTTGGATCATTGTCTTGTTGGAAGACAAATCTCTGTCCCAGTCTCAGGTCTTTTGCAGACTCCATCAGGAGTATCAGTGTATTTGGCTCCATCCATCTTCCCATCAATTTTAGCCATCTTCCCTGTCCCTGCTGAAGAGAAGCAGGCCCAAACCATGATGCTGCCACCACCATGTTTGACAGTGGGGATGGTGTGTTTAGGGTGATGAGCTGTGTTGCTTTTACGCCAAACATAACATTTTGCATTGTTGCCAAAAAGTTTGATTTTAGTTTCATCTGACCAGAGCACCTGTCTTGCCAACATTGCCGGTAACACCGAGACATTCGACCGCCGCTGCCACTCGGCCTAGCTGCAGCAGAGTAAAACTCTCTTGCCGCATATACAGCCTTGCAGGTGCGTGTGCCTGACAAACTTTTCTGAATCCGGTAAGAAATATCAGCATTGTCAGTTTTGAATTATTGTGTAATTTGCAAGCTTTTGGAAATGGTGGAAAATGGCTTGGCAATACGTTATTTTCTTCATGCTTTTGATTGTCTATTTTTTTACCCAGCTTTCCATCTTGCTTTATGCCTGGATTATATTTGGTTACACTTTATTTGGAGAGTCTGACATTCCATCTGTATGGGCTCTACAGATAGTTTGTTGATGACATGACTATCAACAAACTATCAACAAACCATCTGTTGATAAGCAACTTATTGTGTATTTTAAGGGTAGGGGTAAGTTTAGAATATGTTTTAGGGTAATGGTTAAGGTTAGGGTTAACATAAGGGGAATGGTTAAGGTTAGGGTTAGGGTTAGTAGATAGTTTGTTAAAATGTTGTTGACAGTCTGCAGATAATATGTAGAGCATCTAGAGATGGACTCTCAAAATAAAGTGTTACCTTATATTTTTTATGCTCTTCAAATTTATCTAAAATTATAATTTACTACAGTTGAGTGAAATATGCGGCTCTCATAGACTTGTCAGTTTCTACGATTGGTCCTATGATGCACACACCGCCCCTTTTATGTAAACGCGCTTGTCACTAGATTGGGAAATCCTGGGTTGATTAAATGAATTGATAACCACGGTCATGACATCTCGTATCTAGATCGCAATTGTTAGGTTTAGTGAAGCCAGGTAATGAAAGGAAATCTAGGGCATGTTGAACATAGCTTCGTAGTATAGGCCTCTGTTATGTAGAGAAAAATCGATGTGGCACACCAAGTTTTTTAGATGCACACCCAAGTATTTTTTTTCTGGCTACCCTACTGTATATATATATACCACAGCATTACATTTTAACACTCCTGTGTGGCTAAGGTTAGGGTTAAGGTTAGGTGTATGGTTAGATATGATTAAAGACTGAGAAAACTATGCTCATGTGCACATTTTCGATGTAATGTGAGGTCTGCCCTCAGTTTTGCGCCCTTCCAAGCAGAGACACCCCATTTGATGCACCCTAGGACGGAAACCCCTGATTTAGCAGCTGCTCTTATCTAAAGGTACATATGCTAAATGTACACTATATATCATTTGGTTCACAGTTTTTATATAACACCAACTCACTTTGCAGAACATACAATCATTGCCATCCACATCCCCCAGCCATACCTCTCCTCCATATTACATGTTTTTTCTTCTCTTAATTGTTTTTCTCCACAAATGTGTGCCTAACAACTTGTAAAACCTGCTGTTTTTATCAGTCTATATTACTGGTACATTCACATTAAACAACAGTAATATCTCTAGTGTGCTTTCATGTTACGCACTTCTCCCCAGGAGGGGAGGGGAATTTCAAACCCACTGACCCGGACACCCTGCGGTCAGCAAAAGAAGTATGGGGTCGTAGGTGCAAGTAAGGACACAGAGACAGCGGAATACCGTAAATGTAAAGCTTTATTGAGCCACAGTAAATATGTAAGGAGATGAGGAGAACTGGTGGTGCCAAAGCAAAGAAAGTACCAAAATTCCCCCACACCCTTACCTATCCTATCTCACCTTCACAAATAAATAACTAAATGGCACATGGTCAATGCGCCCTACCCAAACTTACAGGAGGTGGCCCACCCAGGTGTAGCTAGTGTGCCTATACAAGGGAGTCCCCTACGGGTGGTGTACACTCCGGAGTTGCTCTGAGAAAACTGTTTCAGGAACAGAAACACTTTTATAAAATTGTTTCTGTTATTGTTTTGAATGAAATGTCCGTAAAATATCTGAAAATGTACTGGCAACAAATTACCAGTACATTTTACTGTTTTTTCACAGATATTTGTGACTGTGGGGTCTTGCATGAAAATATACATGTCATTCATCATTCAAGCCCTACATTAGTTTAACATAGACCTGCAAGCAAGGTAATGAAGATTTCAAAGCTTAGCAATTCATATTATAATAAAAAAACATCTCTGCAACGAGGTAGGATGTAATTTCATTTGCGACTTTTCACTGTCAAAAACAGATTAGCCTTCCTGTATATATTTTAATAATCAAATTTAAATGTACAATATCTAGTTTTTGGCCGCTAGGGGTCTCTCAATCAAAACAATAGAAGATGTACTTGGATGACGCCAGGAAGTAGTGTGGGATCATGGGTTTTGTTATCGTCGTCAATGACAACCTTCCAATCTAGAGTCTCTGGCAGAAAGAAATTAACACTGACAAAGTAATGTATTGTTCAAAATATTATAATTTTATTCACATTATATTTGGCGGTTCCCTGAAACTTAGAACAACTAGAGCAGTCAAAGGTTATATGATGCCATTGACAGAAGACAAAATGAAACGTCCCGTGTCTTCGAATTATATTACAAATTTCTCTGGGTTTGAAAGCTGGTGGAAACATTTAGGGTAGTGTAAGTACACAACCAAGAAATATATATAATATAGTAATATAGGTATAGTGATGTTTGCTTTTTAAATGCAAAGTATGTCTTTAGTTATTGTTTTGGAAAATTACATATTGTACCTTTAACATGTACTTAGGCCCATGCATTTTATGGGGGTCTCACACCAACTGCAAGTCCTGGCTACATACCTGCTGTGATGATAAATGATAGATACTATTATTTTAATGTGGTGAAAAATATGAATACATTATTTTATAATTTAAGATCATTTTCTTTTGGGTTGTCTGTACGTCCATTATTGTGTTCACCAAACTGTTGACATTTTCTCAGCTTTCTAAAGGTTAAATCATGCAATCATGACTAGGATGTCAGGCCTTTTTCCAAGTACATGTACATGTACTTGTGCCCAATATCGGGGCCCAAAACCCGGTCCCAGTATTGGTATGAATACATTCGTTGTCCGCACATTCAAGATAGTTAACATTTAAATTTGCTGGTCTGTACGTCCTCATCACATCTGGTGGGGATGGATGAAAATAGTTTGCATGTGTGATGGTGCAAGCAGACAGAGGAGTGCGGCCTGTATGGTGTGCATGTTACTGCAATATTTACTACATATTTATTCCAACTAGTTGACTACCTGGTTCAATTAAAATGGTATCACCTATTTCAATTTCTTTCTGGTAAATATTTCTTTCTACCCCCCACTAACCACATGCTGTGGACTCAAGCTGTGGATCATTCTTGTAAATCAAAACAGTACTGCTGCTATTAAATTCTATTTGGTGTCTTAACATTTGGGAGAAAGTTGAAAGCAGTGTTCGTGTGTGTGTGTGTTAGTTATTTGAGTAAATATTTCAGTGTTTTCACCTTACTGCATCTTTATTGGAGGGAAGTGACATCTTCTTCCATGATACATTTCCATTATATGGTATTTTGTGTATGAAAAATGCTGACTGAGGAGCCTTTCCAGAATCTCCAACAAGTGGTCATCACCTAATCCTTCTATTACAGGGAACCGATTGGAAAAAGGTATTGGTTAAATTACACCAAACTTGAGAGGTGTCAAACGAATGGGTAAATACTTATGTCAAGTTAAAATGGGGAGATTCTGTGTACTGTCCATGAAAATAGGTACACAATGCATCATAAAGACTCATTTGCTCTTATACTGAAGGTTGGAATACCCCCTGACAGACCTCCACAGGCACCCACAAACGAACAGACACAAACAAAGACACATGGACACAAACTCAGAGGATCCTAATAAGCAGTGCAGCAGAGGGTTGTTTTAGAGTCTAGTAGAGGGACGTTTGACATTCAGCTGATCAACCTCTATAATTGGATTTCTCTGTTGTCGATGTTCCCAGACAGCCTCGCTCATTATACTGTAAACACACAGAGGAAAGCACGTCCACGCGAACGTGCACGCACACACCAACATGTCTAACCTGACCATGGCCACACTTGTGAGGCCCCCACTAATTTGTTATCTCACCAATGTTAAACAAGCTTACTTATCCACTTTGTCAGTTGTTTTACTTCTGTATGGGGGAGCTCCCACACACACACTCCTACACACCATGGGTACTTGTTTTATTTTTCGGTTGTTATGAGAGGCTGTGTCATACTGTACTTTCTGCTCATTAGTTAGTACATAATTTAACAAGTAGCTCCCATATTCATGATACTGCTTTATGATCCTCAGTCAATTACATGCTCCCCCCTAATGCCCCACCAACAATTAATTAGGGAAACACTTCGTTCTGGAAGGTAATTATACATTCAGTGGAAATTTGTTTGGTGCCTGGGTTCTCTAAGGTGCTAAGTACTTTCTGTGCAGCTCCTATTATGCAAACCACGAAGATAACATGATTAGGTTCCCAAATGGTACCCTATTCCCTACAGTATGTAGTGCACTAGCTAGAACGTGAAGCAGGCATGAACATAACAATGTTAATCCATTTTGGAGGGGGCAAACACAGTTCAAAACCCAACAATAAATCTGTCAACCTTCCACTCTGACAAATTAGCAAACGCCAGATGTTTATTTAAAAGGTCGTACTATTGAACATTTCAGAAAACAGGAAAACAATACAACAGGTAAGTAGCTGCTATTTTAATATTAGTGCTGCTGGTAAACTATTCAAACAGTACTAAGTGGTAATGAAGCATTCTCTTACTCAGACCTTTTCTTGAGAGGTGGTAAACACAATTATTGGTCAAATGAAGTCGGATATTCACCTTCTCTTTCAGGCTTTTAGTATTACATTATCACTACAAGAAGCATATTATGCACTGTAAGGGCATGAGGGAGACCTTAAGTCTGTATTTATCATAAACAGCTACAGCACTGCCCTGAAATGTGTAGAAAGAACCAAATCAAATCTCGTAAGGAGGGTGTAGAGCAAACAACTCCAACAACAGATTCCTGGTTCGAATCACGGCAAAGTAGGGATGGGACAGTATGACATTTTTATATCACGATTATAGTGACCAAAATTATCACGATTATCAATATTATCACGGTTTTGTTAAAATGAGATGGAAATGTAAAAAACTGATACACACACTGAAAACATTTCAACAAGTTTTATACTTGGAAATCAACAAACAACAAATACAATTAGCAGCCCTAAGCACTTCTTATTTTACTATAGTCTACCATTTAGTACTAAAGCGATGTGATATCATTATGAATTCCCCATAAATTGATGACTGATAATCTTTTTAGAATTAGGCAATAGCTTCAACATCTGCTGAAGTAAACGAAAGGGCTAGTTAAAGGATGATTTTTCACTTATGCTCTGAATTTGACTCTGTAATGCCATATTCAAGTAACACATACTTAGTTCATTACTAATCATTTGATTTATTGTGATGGCAAACAGAGTATCATCAATAAACTATACATACTATAAAAATTGTAATATTCCTTATACTTGGTAGACTACCAGTTGCTGACAGAAATATTTTTTGCCTTATAGGCGTTAACTTATATGGTGGCTTGAATACTGTGCCAGTATACTGTGACTATCTCTGTGGATGGTTCCCATTGCCTGCTGTTTTGAATCTCTCAGATGAAGGAATAGAGTTCACAGTGTGTTAGTGAAGATTTCGGATGTCGCGAGTGACAGATGTGTACTGAGAGTCGCTTTCGTTGAATGCATTGTCTGACTTTGTTGAGGGTGACCAGCACACATCGTTTGAATGCTTGGATTTATTTATTATACAGGGCTCTCAAGTGTCACTCATTTCCCTCTTTTGTCACGCACTCCCGCCACACATTGTATTTCTCACGCCGAATGTTTTGGTATAATATATTTAATATGCCGCTCCGCTCTCACTATGGAACCGGCAGGAATTAAGCGTGTCTCCCCTGGATTGTCGAGCCTGCCACTTATTAGCCAATCACAAAAAAGAAATGGGCTATACAATAGCCAATCAGAAAATAGCACTACTGTATCACGGTAAGATTTAATGCAACAACCAATGAAAACAATCATATCCTGTAAATGTTCACGTGATTCTCATTGGAAACGACTGGAACTCCAAGCATCAGTTTGAGCACAGAATAAGTCATGATCTCGAAATTCACAATTTGTTTGATACAAACAATGACAACTTGTTATATGAACTCCCTTTACCTGATCAATTTGGTCTTAAGTAGGGACTTCCCAAAACTTGTGAAAAAAATTACTTTTACTCAAGTAAATGTCCACCTCTGCTAGCATATGTACGAGATGATCGCGCTTGATGTTCTAATGCACGGGTGGGCAAACTACGGCCCGCGGGCCAGATGCGGCCCACCGGGTCTGGCCCACTTTGATCTGGCCCACAGTCTGATCTGGCCCACAGTCGATTGTATCGCGATTATCTCGCGAACCGTATATGCTAGCAACTAAAGCTTGGTACCGTTGGAAAGACCAAGATCAGCCGAAAATAATGAGTGTTGACTCATCCATGTGGGTTTATCAGAGCCGACAACTATAGCGCCTCGAAGTTGGTCATGTTTTTTTGACTTGCCTTTTTTACTAAACACATTACAGACAGGAAGTAGGATGTGAAAATGACAAAATAGCAACTCTGAAATTATGTAGGACATCATCTCATGCACAATACCAACATGGTACCAATATGGTTGGAAAGAGGGGGTTCTGGTGATAAAATATTGCCAATGCAAATAATGAGAA
>JACXGM010005609.1:17865-34825 GCA_016801145.1 Umbra pygmaea
GCAAAAATAATTGCCCACCCCTGTTCTAGAGCGTTGGGGGTCTTTGAAGGTCGATCATGTGAATTTGATTGTGGGAAGCCAAAATCGTGATCATGATAAAAAATGTATTAATTGTACAGCCCTACTGTCTTGAACCAATTTCGGAGGCTATCAAAGATCGCAGCCTTGTTTTAGGTGCTTCCAAATTTTAATGCTGATGCCGAGAGGGTATTTTCGATGGTTGGTTAGAACAGAACCTCAACACAAAACAGCTCATCTCTGGACGGGACAATGTCCTCAATCATGACCCTGAAAATGGCTAGGCTTGAGCCGAACTGTTTCAAATGTGGAAATTATTTTGCAAGTCTGAGCAATTATTAATAACAACAACCAAAACACTAATAATTATTATTAATGAAACACCCCCATTCCCACGACCCATCTAACCCACCCCCCCTTTGACGCCCTGACGGGGGGATGTCACTCTTGTCTGTCTTCAAAACTTGAGAGCCCTGTAAATTATATGAAATAAATTAACACGTCTAAACGTATCTTATGTTCTATTTTGCCTGCTGCATTTTTATGTTTTAAGTCTGCTGCAGCATCGTGACCAGCAGTTCAAACAAACTACTGAATAAAAGTAACTCCACGATGCCTGGCTCTTGAGTCGGTAGAAAGAAATGTTCCAAAGTAATACATGGCCCCACTACACTTGCTCTAATGAGACAGAACAAGAATGTGGAGATTAACTGTTCAATGAGAGGGGGTTGTTATCGTTGCTTTGAGGTAGGCTACTGAAAAATGCCCAATCTAATAGGTACTGATCACAAGTAATACGTTTTAGTAAACAAAACTGTAAGGACACAAATAAATATATTTTCTATATTAGCTAAGTATATTAAATATAAACAAGACTCAAACTAAGCTAACTAATGAACAAAGTAAGTGTGTTGCTGTGAACTCATGGAGCTCCCGCAATCACCTGCTATTACTGTAATCTGGCAGCTAACTAAAATGTTGCACAGAGAAAGCGTTTATTGCTTCTTTAGACAAAATACAATGTAACAAAAAGAGCATGACTGCCGCAATTGTTTAAGACATTAGAAAATGAGATTTAAGACTTAAAGACAGTTTTAGGCCGTAAATTCTGGGAAACGATATTAAGGCTATTTAAGACTTAAAGGATCTGCAGACACTAATCACATGCAATATTTTATGTCCCTGAAATTATTTCTGTGGTAAAAATAAAAATATGTTAAATAAGTTTACTATGAATTAATACAGTACATTATCCCTTAAATATCACCCTTAATATTTTGAACATCATGTTCGTTCATCTTGGCTCAAATCTACTTGCTGTTAAACGTATCATCCGGATACTTTGCGTTAATTACAAGTGGGATGATTAAATATTTAATCTCAAATCAATATTGTTTGTTCAATTATTTGCCCAAGTTAGTTTTGGTAATGAAGTAAAAGTTTATGCATTCGCTGTATAACAGTGGCTGGTTGTCACGAAGATGACAGATTTGACGTGTTTCCCCTTTTGCAGCGACTTTCCTCTGCAGACAGGGTGCCCATCCTCGATTAAATTGCCCTCAGGAGTCTTGTAATAGCCTAAATATGACCACATCTCAGATTTTGTCCTCTTGGATGGCTGAAAAATCTCCCGAGCGATGTCACTGCCTTCCGCCTTGACTTCTCGTGTAAAAAACAACGTTGCATGCGCGCACCTGCGTCAGATTCTGGCGGGACAGGATTTACCGTGAGTTTTCAAAATCACGGTAATCAAAGACGGTTTTAATTTAAAAAAAATTAACGGTAATACTAACTGAAAATACAGACATTTTATTGTGGTTTACCGTGAAACCGGTAATCGTCCCATCCCTGTGGCAAAGCCAATATTTTGATGATATTAGCAAATAAACAATGTACACCTATATACAGAAATGTGTCAGACTTAAAAGAATATTTACCTTAGGTTAACGATTAATGTTTAGTATAGTATGATTTGAATCTAAAACCAAATAGGTAAATTACAGTATGTTTTTCAGACATCACATTTTTAAAAGAAACAAAATTGTAGAGATCGTACACGTAAATACACTTCCCTATATCGAAACTATCGACTGCATCCTTTCCAAGAGTAGTGAAAAGCCCTAACAAAGTCCTCAATAGAATGAATAAAGAAATTTCCTTGTGCATTTTGACCAGAGATTGGAACACTTTCAGAGACTTACCCATCCAGGACACTACCAACATTAAGGAAGATATACCTCAACAGTAAAATAGTTCACAGTACATATATTTTAAGCCAAAAACCATGGATGAATGGAGAAACATATATCCTGCTGAAACCCTGCACTGTTGCATTGAATGTCACCATATTGCACCCCAAGGACCTGCTGGCGCATGATAGTTCCAAATAAGGTAATTAAATTCATAAAGGAGGAAAAAAGGAAATAGACACTCAAGCTTGAATCTATGTTGAACGACAAGGACTACACACCAACATGGCCCGCAAAGGAAAAATTAGCCACATGGTGCCTATTGATGCCTTCCTCCCAGGTGAGCTAAACGCATTCTACATTCTAAGCAAACATGGAGAGCAAGGTTAATGTGAGTCAACACATAAAACCAGGCCTGTTTCGTCAAAAAGCTGGTTCCCGATTGGTTGAAGGAGACCACCAACATCTCAGTGCCAACAACAAAGTAACATGAGGGCATCCATTTGGCACAATTGATGCCTCAGAGCACAACTTTGTCACATCGGCCAGGGTTCATATTCTGGTAGCGGCATGTCCGGGGGGCTCAGCATATTTTGAAATATAATAATGGCACTTTAAAAATAATGTTAGGATATTTTGTTATTATCCATTGTATTTCCCAATGTTGTGCCTTTTTTTTATAATTGAATGTTCATAATTTCATGGTGCATTTCACAAATGTATGTCATATTTCTGAATATCATGGTGTAAATTGTAATTTCACAACATACATAACGTAATTTCATGGCATTTTTCCAAAACATAAGGGCAATCAATGCAAGTGTTTAGGCTATGTCTGTGGATTACCTAATCTTTTTTCATTGCTAGTAGACGAGAAGGAGCTAAGTTAATGACAGACTGTTTACCTTGCAGTAAGAATATTATGAAAATGTATGGACTAATTATTGTTAGTTGCTCTGGATACAGGTTTCTGCTAATTGGCTTATATTGTATGTAAATGTGATATGTTCTGACAATTTTTTTTGTCATTGAATTGTTAGCCAAATGCAGGTATTGACTATGTGTAACCTGTCATAGTTGTTCTATTGTCAACTGTGAATTAGATGCAGTATATTTGTTCCATGTAATATGATTATTTGTTCATATAAAAAGGCTTCAGGATACAGTTAGTATTCCAGTAATGTCCAGAAGGCATATTTATACTACTTTTTTGTAAATGTATCTATGTCTTCTCACCGACAACAGTATGAAATGTTAGTCTGCATTCATCAGGTGGCAAATCCAATAAATGAGCCCAAAAGAAAAAGATTATCAAATCTGATGCTTGTGTCTCAATGGCTGTCCTTTCATTCTCAGATCAGTTCCTGGAATGAGATACAAGCATATAGGGAACCAAGTCTGACGAGAGCATGCAAAATTTAATTGGTAGGATCGCAACTTGAGAAAGGTGAACACATCCAAGTGAACGGACATGACATGATTTGTTCTTGTTCCAGACCAAAGACAAATTAAATTAGTTTACTCTTACCTATTATGGCCTACCATCTCAGCTTCAATGTAGGATCTGCATCTAAATGTAATAACTGTCAGACAGATGCAGGGCTATCTGAATTGCACACATTGTATTTTAAGATTGTTTGAAAAGTACAGAAGTTCCTAGTAGGAAAAAATTAAATAGTTATACTTACTGATGTTATTGTGTTATGATACAGTAGCCAGAGGTTCCTATCTCCAATGTTAAATCTTCAGAAATTCCAAATCAAGATAATTGTCAAATTATGAGATTTATCACCTACCAACATCTGAACCTGAATAATTGTAAATACATTATTTTTATTGAGCTTTCTTGCTTTGAGATGCTTGCCCAAAACCTTCTTAAATAAACTGTAAAATATTGCAAAGTAAGGTAGCTAACATTCTTGACATTTTAAATGGGATGACAACATCACTTTTCAGAAAGGCAGCATTGTCTTTGCATCACACCGTTGTCCAAGCATTTTGTCAATAATTGGAAAAAGTGCTTGCCATTCAGTGAATTGCCTTAAGAAGAACTGTGATATTCTCTCAATCCTTCAGATTGTCATTAATGATTCCAGTCTTTAACTGGGAGGATTATGCACTTGAAGCACCTACCTGTCACTCACACATTTGTTTTACTCTGTTTGTGGGCACTCAAAAACAATACTCCCATCAAAAATGCTTTTTTTCCCTAAACCCAACCCAAAACCCTAACCTTTTACTCTAACCAAAAACATATCTGACAAACCATATATTTGGAAATTGACTCGCTGGCCACATGCAGCCCCCGCCCTCAATTAGTGTGGCCAGCGAGTCAATTTCCGAGGTCAATTGACGCTTGAGATCGTCAACGCATCATGTCTTTCAAACTGTACATGCTAGAAACAAATGGTTGGTATCATCAGAAAAAGGTGTTCTGCTGCAAAGATAGAAGGGTGGTTTGTCCATGTGGGTTCATCACAGCCGAAGATATCACGTTTAAAATTTAGGTGGTTTTCTGCTACTTTATTTTGGTTAGCTAAAAACATTACAGACATAAAGCAGAAAGTGAAAATTACATGTAGGACATCACCCTGCACTAAAACAGGTTATTTTGGGGAGCTGGACGGTGGCTGGGTTTATAAAAACATATAGAAAAATAGTGAAATATGTACACACAGTGTTTAATTTACTTATTTGTGTGTCCCCCAAACTTTGTGACACTGATTCTCAAGACATGGGGGCCTGTCAATATGGATTTTACAATAATTAATTAAATTAAACACATATATTTTTTTAATGTTTGGCTCTATATGACATCATGTATGAAAATCAATGTCTCCGAATGTTGGATTTTATGTATCATCATTTTTATGTATCATCATGTAGCCAAGAGTCTTCTGAATTCAAAAATATAAAGCACTTCACTGGAAGACAAAGTATGACCCTTTCAGAGGCCAACATATCAATGTGGCCCTCCGGTAGTGAGGATAACATTTTTGTGTCCCTCTCTATCATCAGAATTGCCCATCCCTGCTCTAACCCTATTGAAGATGTTAATCAAAATCAAGCCCTTATAGATGTTTTCCTTAAAAGACTATCAAGAGATCAGCACAATGTGAAACATTCCTCGTTTTACTGTCCTTGTGGGGATTTCTAAACCCTGGAATTCAAGTTATACCTGTGTACACACACACACACACACACACACACACACACACACACACTGTAACTTTCCTGTCCACCATATAGAGCAGTGTGAGCCCAAGGGATTGTGGTCGTGCGCACTGAAAATCCAAAGGCTGGCAGTCTGTGTACAGTAGATACTTGGCCAAGGACAGGGCCCATCAATATTATTCTGTCATCTAAACCGATAGTGACAACAACAATGCTGAATCACCACCACTGAGAAAGGGATCCACATTTTCTCAGACACTTCTGAACCACTATCTATCTGCTCTGAATATGAATGTTCTCAGCGGCTCCTATAAAACAGCAACACAGGACCATTTATCCCAAGATAGCGTTTTCCATACTACTGAAGGTGATTTTAAATATGAGCACACGCACCCACCTAACCTCAGTACTGGAAACGTTGCTGTGTAAAATAAAGCATGCATGCCAGCTATATCTGAGTAGACACATACAGTAGCCATGATGACCATGTAGCACAAATGACCGATCCTAAAATACAGCAGTGCACTACTTTAGAAGAATGATACTGCTATGTTGGCAAAAGGACGTGTTTTTCAATTAATGTACAATATTACAGTTCACCTAGGAATAATAGATGGTGTTCACTACGGAGTCAAAGAAGTAAGTAACTATAGCATTTTTTATGTACTTTTGATTTGTCTGAGTGCGAGTTGGAGTGTCTCATATAACCGCTCGAATGATTAGAGCTTCACATGCAATACATGCATTTTCATTGCATTACAGTAACATTACCAATACGTAGAGGTTAATGGGGCTGACAGAAGATCTGATATGAGACACGGTCGCTATGCAGCATTTTCTCAGATAAGCTATGACTGGGATTTATTCAAACCCTCCTAGGCAATGTACACCTGTAGTCTTTAAAATATTCATCCCATGCACACACTTATAATTATACAAATATAAGCATTTCTGTTTGAGGAGCTGTCTTAGTAGCAGTAGTCAGTTTTTATACAATACCCAAGACCAGATTATATATGTTTATTTGAGCATTGGAAAAGAGCTACTGCATAAATACTGCAATGCAGCATGGTTTGAATTGAGCAAGTAGTCACCATAATGGTTATCTAGTCACACCAGAATACTAATGAATGACAACTGAGACAGAGGAGAATTAGTTAAGAAACTGCTAATATACTTTCTTGGCCAATCAAACAAACACAAAACCACGATTGCTTAACATTCCATAGTTATACAAATATACTTTGCTAAAGAAAAGCAACAAAACACTTCACATTGGTATAGAATGCCCAGCGTACAGGGATCTTAACCCTTAATGAAGAGCAGGTTAATTTCCCTTTATGAATATAATATGTTTGCTTCTTTTTTCTACTGCTGTCGTTGCAATGCTCATAGAATATTTTAAGCAATCTTAATAAAAAATGTGATTCAGTTCATGTACGTATAAAAAAGAAAATTAATTCAAACTATTTTGTGACATTGGCGTTGCTTATCCTGTTCCAACTCTTACTGGTAAGATAAAAACAGGATAGGACATTTGTTAGAGGTCACAGATTCCTGCAAATTTTACAACAAACAAACCTTTTCTGGTTAATTTTAGGTGAATGGTGACTTGCATCACCTAGATTGTGTCGACTTAGTTTGTTTTGGTGGTGATTGTGTTTAATCAAGGGGGATTTTGACAGTGTTTTCTATAGCTATGTTAGTCTTGACTGAGAGGTCACATGACAGGATTGTTCAGAGGTTGACATACATGGCAAGAATGTGGAGCATTGTTTACATTACCTATCCTCTATCGTCTTGTGTATATACACTATATAGTATGTGGACACCTGACCGGCCCACTCATATGAGATTGTCGGACATTCCATTCCTAAACCATGGGCATTAATATGGAGTTGTTCCCCCCCGCCCCTCACCTTGCAGCTATAACAGCTGCCACATTTCTGTGAAGGCTTTCCACAAGGTTTTGGAGTGTTTGTGGGAATTTGTGCCCATTCAGCCAAAATAGCATTTGTTAGACGAGAAGGCCTGACTCAGTTGCCATTCCACTTCATCCCAAAGGTGTTCGGTGGGGATGAGTTCAGGGCTCTGTGCATGTCACTCGAGTTCCAAAGTCGTCAAACCATTTCTTTATGGACACTGCTTTGTGCACCATGGCACAGTCATGCTGGAACAGGAAAGGGCCTTACCCAAACTGCTGCCACAAAGTTGGTGTCAGGTCTACACCGGAGGGATCCACTGACACAATGGATAACACTGGTAGGGGGCAAGTTTCCAATATATACAAACGCAGCACTCACAACAGAGAGCAATCACCGGAACATTAAACACCTGTTATCATTGCACAACCACATAAAACCCTGTAGACCCAACTCCTCTTTGCGAGGTATTGTTTTCCTAAGAGACTACTGAGCATCTATTGACTATATTTGATTCCAGTGTATGACCTGTCTTCTCGTTATTGTTTATGCCTTCTGCCTTGTGTTCTCTGTACTTCAGCTGAGTTTCCCTGTGTATGATCATTGCCTGCCCTACGACTTCCCCTACGGTTTTGGATTATTGGATTTAAACGGAATGGATACCTTTGATTGACATGGCCTGTACTGACTACGAACTGTCCTTCTCCCATAGCCTGTCTTCCTGGGATCCTGGGCCTTGGAAAAGTCTGGACTATTCTCAGTAAACCCTTCGTGACATTACCGGGGTCTGAGCTTTACAGTTGGAAGCACCAGATTGTCCAAAATATATTTGTATCCTGTAGTATTAAGATTATCTTTCCATGGAACTAAAGGGTCTATCCCAAAGCCTAAAAAATAGCCCCACGGTCACGCTCTATGGAGCATAGGTTCCACACTGTGGCCATATTAGGACATTCCACGCATGTGCATATATGGACGTACTGTGGTGATTAGATTCCCAAGTATCCTCACCTGTTTTCAATAGCTTTTCACTAGTAGAGTATACAGTATATTCCTCCCCTGTCATAAAGCCAGTGTCACTCATTGTCTGTGTGTTGTTGTTGCGCTAACTGTTACTAAGTTCATGAATCTGAGTGTTACTTTTGTTGTTTTTGTGTTTCAAGTTCTTGTATTAAATCCCAATTCTACATCTGTTTCCCCTTATTTCCACTTCTCTCAGCATTACAAACAGATCATTTTCCATCCTCCACTATAAGTCGGGGTGTCTACATGGCTATATTGTGTATTACCCTCAAACCCCTCTTTCATGGGATGAATTAGAAGTATGCAAAGACAGAACCTAGAGACATACAGTATGTTTCACAATGTAAATTAAGATCTGTAACAGACAGTTCCTTCAAAATAAAAACAGATAATGTAATATATATATACACAGTGATCATGCATTATTAATATCACTCTGGATTGATTGCTTCTGTCTATTTGAACCATCAATTACTGTGTTTATACATTGCATTATCTGTTATTATTTTGAAGGAAATGTTTCTATATAATCGAATTGGTCACGGCAAGAAAAGTCTGGTACATTTTCTTGTTTTAATATAGATATTTTATACTGTGCAGTGTGACATGCGACTGAGGAATAGCCCAGCCTTAAGGCATAATGTTTTCCTACGGTGTTACTGGCTGTGTTAATCCTGTATTCTGATCCTCACCCAGACCTACTCTCTCCAGAGTCATTATGTTCTGATTGGAACACAGGGGAATCACAGAAAGGACTGTCAAGAGGAGCAGAATGATCTTTCTGTAGAACTGTCTCTCATCTCATTGTTACAAACAGGAGCCATGATTTCCCAGTGGATTCCCCTATCTCACAAGTGATTCAATGCTCAGAAAAATGACAGTTCAACCATCAATACATCCCGTGCATTCATGACACTTGGAGAGTGTCTTTCAGTGTTTATAGAGTGTTTGCCTTTAAAATATATAAAACTGATACCCTTTCATTCAACATTGTTAGACAGAATGCTTTTGTTGTTGTTAGATGAAGAGGCACATTGTTATACGTACATAGCTGTAGTAAAAATGCACACGCACATGCAATATCTTCTATGCTATTAATTTATTTAGCTCTTGTGATTTGTAGTCACTTTGATCAGGGTTGGCCCCTTATACAGGCAAACTAGGTGGTTCCCTACGGCCCTGCAGTAGCAAAATCCTTTCAAAAGCTCAACAAAATATGAAAAATAATAGTATATAATTGTTTTAAATGTGACTGTGTGGCAAATAGTTCACAGGGAGTTCATGACCGGCTCTGACTTTGATGAGTGCAATAACATTGTTCAGTAATTTCCAATTTCATTTGTGGTAAAATTAAGTTATTAATATTTCCAAAGGATAATGCTAATTATAAGAACTCAAAAAGTGCCCTCTTGGCCAGTGTTACATTTTTTAAAATGTACCAACACTAAGCTTGCTTTGTCGGTCGATGCTGGCTTTCTGAAAGTTATCATGCCCACCCTCTCTTTCTTTTTCGCAAGTCACACGCTCTTCTCTACAGCACCTAACTGCACCCTGACTGTGTAATGGGTCAACCGATGTGACTCTCCCTTTCTCCCAAGCTGTTCTCGTCTACGTACCTGACTGGTAGTAGTTGTGTTAACTGTTAGCTAATTGGCCTAGGCAACATTGTAATGCAAGACAATTGCTCGTTTAAGTAATCACAGTCACAAACAATGACAGATTACACAGCAAAATCATCAGTGTTAAATCAACTCTGAGTGTTCAAGTATCACTCTCAGTGTTCTATATAAACACTGAGAGTGTTACACTCTCAGAGTTAATTTAACACTGGTGATTTTGCTGTGCAGCAAATCTTCACAGGGGATATGAGAGAAATGAGGAAGAGGGTAAACAGAGGTAGGTTAATGTTTGCACTTGACCGTTTAGTGTTGATAATCATTTAGCAATCAGTATTGCTTTCTAACTTAACTAAAAAACTTGTTAAAAGTAGCTAGTATGTAGGAGTATTCATAGCTAAATTGCCAATTATTGTTTCGAAAAGTTATGCAGAGGTATATTATGGCTATGTCTGCCTGAGATGAAAAAGCCTTATCCATTTCAATTGTGTTTTTGATAATTGTTCAATAGTTCTACATTTACATAGATAGAACATCTTACATCGTACAAGTGCAATCACTAGCTAGGTGAACCACCTCACTACTGAATAGTAATGAATTCCAATCAACATGTCAAACAAAAGTCGTAGTTGCAGTGCAACTTGTTGTGTTTTGCACACTTCTCATATGTTTAAGCAGACAACTGGAATAACACACGGCAGAGAGTACGATAACAATCAAAACGGCTTTATTTGCCAAACACTTCTTTAGCCCACATTCTCGTGTACAACGTGTTCACACAGGGCACTGCAGCACTCTTAACAATGCGCTTAATAGGTCCACCAGCTAACCAGAGACCTCCACTATACATTACCAATAAAGATAGCAAAATACTAACTAATGCCTTTAGTTATTTCTGCGTTCATAACACCACACAACTACTTTATGTACTCTTTGAAAATATAGGGTTTTTAATGTTTTCTGAAAATGGTCAGTTATTGTTATTAGATTTTGCACTGCAGTGCATGCGGTTTGTGCTGTATATGCTACTGCTATAGTATTCATACTGTTGTGTTTTTGACAACTAATTATGAAATTAAACGTGGAGCCAAAGTTTCAGTTTAACATGGCGGCTCTAATATATTGTCAGGTTACAACAACAAGAACTCAAATATCAATGCGTGTTGGCAACTACCTATCAAGTATGCTATGGAACACAGGGGATATATCTCTGCCAAGTAAATAGGTCCATATACTTGGCACCTCTGGAACTGTGGAGTAACATCAGGGGTAGCACAGATCCGGTCAGGAACAAGGGACTCTGTTGCAGATTTCATGTCGATGTTAGTGGTGTGACCATTACTGAGAGGTATGTCTGGATATGGCAAGGTGTTGCTCTTTGGCTGTGCATCCAGAGTCTGATCCACAGGACGACTCCATTGCTATGCTCTCCTACATTCACTGTGTACATCAGTGGTCCGGTTCTTGTGGCTATACTACCAGGGGTCTACTTGTCTTCTTGGTAGTCGTGTGCTAAGACATCTTGTCCAATCTCTTCTACCAGCTTTATGTGGCTAAACTGTCGATTCTGCACTTCCCTTCGCAGACATGCTTTCAGGAGTTCTATGTGAGTTCTGAGATTTCTGCTGATGAAACAGCATTTCAGGCATTTTATTTTTATTAATGGATATACAAAGAGGAAGTTGTCCACCTTGTGCTGATGAAGAATGTCTACCTTTTTCATAGCTTTAATGGACTTCATGAAAGTTTGTACAAACCTTCGGGCTAACTCATTCATTGCTGGGTGGTGAGTCGCTGATTTGAGGTGCTTGATGCCATTCTTCTACATGAGTAGACTGAACTCTTCTTTAGTGTATTGTGGCCGGTTTTTACTCAAAATTTGTTCAGACAGGCCATTTCTGTAGAAAATGGACCTGAGAGCAGTTACGGTATTTTACGGTTGGGGTTGACTTCATCAGTATTACCTCTGGCCTCAGTATCACCTCACGTTGTAAGCAGGTCTCCGGCATCACTGGGATTCCCTTACAGTGGTAAAAAATTTACAAAAAGCTATTGGTGATCTATAACAAGTCTAGTCAGTGATCTTGAAGCGAACGTGATTGGACGCTCAGATCCATCTTTCCTGATGTGTGACATGACACAACCAATCCCGTAGGGAATAGCATCACATGCCAGTCTGATATGGTATATTAAACATGTCAAAACTCTGTAGACTTGCATGTCAACTTTTGTGGTTTTCTATTTAGGTTTGTGTTTATCCAATGAAGGTTGTGGTTGCAAGCCAGATCTTCACATATTAATCACATTTTGCAAGTTTGTGTTTGTAAGCTATATTTTACAATGTTGAATATTGAAGTTTGAACACGTTTGCACAAGTTGCAATTGAATAACCTGTATTAATTCAATTAAATTACAAGCATATTTTTTTTTCAGGATTGAAACCAGATTACATACAATAACAAATATTCTGCTGCAAGGCTAAAATACTCTGTACTGTACCATAATTGCTTGCACCCTCACAGAGTCTTGACATGTTTACTACAGGAGACGTTTTGTGTTTTGAGGTTCGTAAACTTGTAAAATTAGTTTTGCAAGCTTTAGGGCTGGACCTCTACTACTGACCCATCAGTAGCTCCGGTGTTGCTAAAACCAATCCCATTGGTAAGATGCTTCTATTAATCAAATTGACAACACTTCCACTTCAAGACGGTAAATACAACATTACAGTACCTTAAAGTCAAGATTGATTTTAGCATCGCATTGTGTTTTTTCAGTCTCCGACAATAGTCAAAGTAGAAGAAGAAGAAGTTTTATTTATATTGCGCCTTTCCATAGCTCAAGGCCGCTTTACATTATACACTACAAGACATTCAGACATACATTACAGTCACATGGAAACAGATAATCACATCATACAAAATGCATGTTAAATAGAAATGTCTTTAACTGGGTCTTGAATATAGCCATGGATGAGGCACTACGTATTGTGAGAGGTAGGGTACTCTTAAGCACATCAGATCCTTGAAAGTGTAAGGAACTTCTTGCTTGACTCCTTGTTCTCCATCTGTAGGTAGGTCTGTGCCAAGTCAATCTTTAAGAACTCAAACCCCGGCAAGAATGCAAAGGTATCTTCTATTTGTGGCAGTGGATACTGCACGGTACGCGACACAGACTTGATGCTCACTTTGAAGTCTCCACAAATATGAACAACTACGGCCTTTCTTGATTACAGGGACAATTGGCATGGCCCAATCACTCCATTCAACCTTTGACAGGATTTCAGATGCCTCTAAGTTCCGAAGTTCAGTATCCACATTTGGACACATAGCATACAGCACGGGACAAACTTTATGGAATGTTGGCATTGTCTTTTCATCCAGTTCAAATCTTGCCTTCATCCCTATTAGCGTACTGATACACTCTGTAAATCCTAATTAAAAGTGAATAGCTGCGACAGTCTCTGGATAAGGGTGTGTGTGCTGCTGTTGACTTCTGGTGACACATTTAGGGCTTTAATGGTGTGCCAGTCCAACTGGATCTTCCTCAATCATTCACCTCCAGACGGTGATTGTGTAGCCTATTCGGTTTGTATTCAACGGCAATTGTTGTGTTTGTGAAAACTATTAACAATAAAATTAAACGTGGAGCCAGAGTTTCAGTTTGACGTGGCTACTCTAGCATATAAAAATAACTTTAATAGCAATGCACGTTGGCGTCTACCTACCAAATATTCTATGGAACAGAGGTGGTATAACTGCGCTAAATAATTAGGTCCACACACTACATATACCACTAACAGAAATACTTTCTATAACTCTTTAGTTGCTCTTCATAGGGTTTTGTACATACATAGGAGGGACATTTTCAAACTCCCTTTCTACCTATGTTGAGTCTCAGCATGTAGAACAGAGCCTGGCATACCACCTCTCAAGTTCAAGTTTCATTGTTTTGGTGTACAGGAGACGTGGATGTAATTGCATGTACAGTGAAAATCTTTGTGCCACGGCTCAGCAATGCCAATGTAATATTAAAAAAACAATAAAAGTAAGAAGGTAAGCAATAACATATAGGATGACAGAAGAGTAACAACCCAACTACAGTCTGTACATATTAACAAAATCCTCTGAATCATATCATGGATGAGTACACAAAGTAACAACAAGATTTTACTGAATGAGAATGTTCAGTAGTTGAAGTGAAATTACCCGTAGTGATTATATATCTATTGAGGCGTGGGCAACTGATCAGCATTCAGCCCAGGGCAAAGAGAAACTCGGGACCATGGACAGCACAGCCAGGTCAACACAGTCTGGAGAAGACATAAAGAGAGAAGGAGATCTAGTACCCGCGAACACACACACCTGTCTCCACTGATTATCCACACACCTGCCACCAATCTGCTAATGAAACAACCCTCTACTTAGAAGAAGAGAGGGCGTACACGAGAGGGAGAGCAGAGGTAACTGAGAGACTTTCTAACTGTGTGTATTGCTTTTGTTTTCTCGTGTTTCTTTGTATGCGCACACTGCCTATAATATTAGCCGTGTTGTGAGCCCTGACCCGAGGCCTATACTCCAAAGCAAGTTCAACATTCCCAGGATTTCTTTTCGTTAGCTGACTTAGCCTAACACCTGCAATCTAGATAAGATATGTCACGACTGTGGTTATCAAGTAGTTACTGTATCTCAACCTAGGCTTACCCAATCTACTGTAGTGATGAGCATGTTCACATAAAAGGGGCAGGGTGTGCACCATATGACCATATGACCAATCGCAGACATGGACAAGTATACCAGAGCTGAATATTTCACTCAAGAGGAGAAAATGATTATTTTAGAACAATAATGTTTGCCGTATTATTTCAATTGCAACCCTGGCAGTGTTAAACGAGCTTGGGAGCAAATACAAAATGTACAGGGCATGTGTCTTAAAGAATGTTATAATACTGGGTTGTTCAACAAATACAAGTACTGTGGGAGTAAACAGTAAAATGTATGTACTGTCTCTACATTGAAAGGGGATTCATCGATGTTGCTTATAGTAGATTCTCTAAATAACCCCCAGCATATTTTAAACTACCTCTAGCAAACAAACCCAACGATATGCATACAGTCTGTGTAACTTTAAGCATAAAACTTTCGGGTTTGCATGTTTAATTTTTCAAAAGTATTCTACTGAAGTACATCTTCTTTATTCTCTTAAATCTCACAATATTGGCCCATCCCTCCCACCATCATTTCAACAACAATCATGTTCAATCACACCACATTTCACTCGAACATTCGGCTAATTGAGGTTAGATCCTGTTTCTTCTATTACCCAGAATAATCTGGCCTCTGTGAACTCCTTCAGCGAAAATTATCTCAAGAAGGGGCAGGGAATAGATACAAAATGGCAGCCACCCAGGCTGTGCTTTTCTAAGGCAAACAAATTTTTAACATAATAAAAATCGGAATGATTGGGAGGGTTATAATAGAGATTGGTAAGCATGTGACCAAGTGAGCGGCAACGTCATCAAAACGCAAAGAATTAGGGCTATGTTTGGCCAGGGCTGGTATGTTTACATGGGCTGACAAAGCAGGCTAGTGTTCTGGCACGAAAATAATGAAAACTTAGCGTGGAAAACAGAATCCTACAAAATGCAGCGGGCCAAAACAAACATTTTCAGACCATACCGCCTAAATCTAAATCCTAATTCAAATACGAGATATGACGAGAAAATAAAGAGAATGAAAGGACTGGATCCTTACGAGCATAGCGACTGGTCAAGGGCCGGCGTGACGTCAACCTGTTGGCTGTTGCCAACTTCCAGCACCAATATATACAACCACATGATATTAAGTGCTAGTCAGGGTTCGAATTACTTGGGAGCTCACATGAAAGCAGTAAAATCATACACCTGTGGGGTCTCTAAAAATCATCAGCACCATTATTTAGATCACAAAAAATGCATTTTTCTTTTAATGTATATCACGACATTTATGTTAATTAACAGCTTGAAAGAAACGTGTTTTCCGAAAGAATGCAATAGGTCTATCCCACTGCTAGGCGCATATCACGATGGGTGTGTTTTGATCATGTTATACATCGGTTGCTCTAGGCAAATGTTATTTAAATACCAGAGGATACCAAACCACTTAGAAGAGCCCATTCTTTGCCATGAGGACAACAAAATCATACACTCAGTATAGCAACAGGGTGATATAAGGTGGTTTGTTATTATTGTTGATTCTCTACTCCTGTATTAATAAACGTTGAACTCAAATGAATTAAGTCTAATGTTAGGCTATTTATTCATCTACACATGCCGCGCCTACGTAGGCTACTTTTTAAAGAGACCCCCACAAAGACGAAATCATAATTGGAACCCTGGTGTTAGTGCATACACACACAAAGTTTTCAGTAACTTCATGTCGCTGCAGCAGGCAGGCCCAGATTTTTTGTACAGATGGATGGGTCCAGGACCTGGGGCCTCATGTATAAACGGTGCGTACGCACGAAAAGTTTGCGTACGCTGGTTTCCAAGCACACGGTGTGATGTATAAAAATTTACTTGACGTGAGAATATGCGGGCCATCACGGAAACTTTTGAGCAGGCGTGAGAATGTGCGGGCCGTACGCAAAGTCTTGTCTTGCTCTGTAACTTGACAAATTCTAACTAAAAAGTGACTTAACTCACCAAACATAAATAAAGTTTCCACTACAGTTACTGTCATAAGTCTATGACGTTGACTATTCTAAAAACATAATTACATCCGCTAATAAAAGTTCGATCATTGATGTGGATGACTCACATCAAAATGCCAAAACCCAAACGGAAAATGCTATTAGGGCATTACCTTAATCTGCCACCACTTCTGTTATAGCCTTCTTGAGGTTGTCAAACGAACGACAAAATTACTTACCACAGATGAAATATACGTATACTCGCTGTGCTGTGCAACTACAAGATTGGCATCTGAAAACGCAATTGTCTCTGTGAGCCTGACTCTGGCTCATCCATAACGCACAGGAGGCA
>JACXGM010005610.1:0-34712 GCA_016801145.1 Umbra pygmaea
AGGAACCATTTCTGTCATAGGGGTACAGCACCGCAAGCGAGAAGCCTTCAGTCTTAGGAGTGTTAATGCCCAAAACCATATTCATACCTGCCAACCTGCACACATTTTGCTTACCATTTATGGTCAAAGTACACTGGTGCGGTAGCCTGGGTAACACCAGACCCTTCTCAGTTCTGACAGAGTGGGTCTGGGCGAGGTTAATTCACAGCTCATTTCCAAAGGGACGTCACCAACTGCCATCGCGCCTTTGGTTCCGATTTCATAGGTTCTGCTTTTGTGGGCTCCGCAGGTCATCAGGGCGACTTGCACCAGGGGGGACTCAACAGGGACGGCTTGGACCCCGTCAAAACTGCTTGCAGTTCTAGTTTAAATTGTAACCTATTCTTCTATTTTGGTAAATGTTCTGTTATAACGGCCATTCTATAAATACGAAAGTTCATATTTGAAACGCTATCGTAAGTCTGTCTGCATAATGCAGTGAAATTTCCATTAGGTACGGTTACCCAGGTATTGCAATGAGAGCAGGTATAATATAGTAGCTATGTCTGTCTAGCTACAGTAGAGTAAAGGTGTTATTTGTATATTTTCACGAGAGCGGAACTACTTTCTCTTTACATGACCAGCTTACAAATAGCTACTGTAGCTGATGAATTTAACACATCACACTATGCACATCTATCCTTGACGAATGTACCCCTCTACCTCAACCCCTACTCTTCATCTTTTCTGTCTGTATGGTACAGCGTCACGCCACTGTATTTACCAATCATCTACCTCCATTTACAGACATCTGTTGCACTACTTGTACAAATGCCTAATTGTCTGATCTGAAGATCTGCACACTGTATTATTTATTCACTATTTTCTCAGTTTTTACTATTTATTATGCACTGCTTGTCCTGTAAATAAATGTGTGACTTCTTGTTGTCTGTACCTCTATGCTTTTATCTTGGCCAGGTCGCCGTCTCAAATGAGAAAATGTTCTCAACGTGCCCACCTGGTTAAATGAAGGTTAAATAAAAAAATTGTTTGAAATTCTACCAATAACAGCTTTAACAAAGTTGCGTGTTATGAAAACAAGAAATAGCAGTAGTATAGTTTAGTAAAAGCATAACATTAAGTATTACATTTTTTTTACAAAACTGGATAGTTTTGGCAAGTTAAGCTTGATGTATTGAAGAGATAAATTGAGAATGATTGTGTGGAAATCATTACGGGCTTTATTGAAATGCATGCTGCAGCAGTTTAGTCCACTCTCGGCCACTGGAAGAACTTTTTAATGATTATGGCCAGAGGCACAGTTGAAAAAATCAAGTAAACAGCGAGGTTTTGCACCAAATTCTATTTTTGTTTTCCGTGCTTAAAAACATCCGACATGTACAGGTATGTGATAATAGTGCACTTAAGGTTCCTGGCGGTGAATAGCTGGTTATTTGATTAACAGCATTACAAAAATGTAAGTCGAACAACATCTGTTAAAACAACATCAAAGTGTCAGCTTTCACAGTTAGTTAAGAAAGAATATACTCTGCGGACTCTCAGTGAGCATGTCAGCATTTTGCTCTCAGATGCATACAGATTTCAGAATCCAATTAAAGACATGTGAAGTACTGTTGCTGTAACAATGGTTAACATGCAAACTGTAAAGGGACTTAACGACAGTTCATGAAAGAAAACTGCATACTTAACACTCAGCAGAAGTGGTCCAGCTATAAATTAAGCACCAAAGCACATGCATTTCGTAATTATTTATATTTTTGTCTGTTTTGAGTAGCTGTTTTTGGTGGTTGCTAATGTGGAACCTAAAGCTGTTGACCTATATAGGACTTGTAGATAACAGTTCCAAAGCTTTGCTCACAGACTGTCAGAAAAACCTACTGTGTAACAGTTTACAGTTATTATTCAATCTGAGGGATTGGCAACATTGCGAGCTGGGAACATTTGCCTCAGGTGTCCTTCCTTGGAAAGGGAAAAAGAACATGACATTCAAAAAGTCCTAAACAGCGTCTTATATTGAGGGGGATTTTTTATTCAGTTTTTTTTACATAAATTTTCAAGTCTGTGGTGAATGGCCTGTGTACATAAGACTTGAATCCTAAATGAACTCTCTGAATAAAATGGCTATTTGACATTTCTCCTATTATAAAAATAGGTGGGTTGAAGGCTATTTTGTCATGTTCATCTTGGTAGAGAAAACAAACCAAAAAATGTTCATGGATGCCAGCAAAGCACTACAATGGTGACGTTTACATTTTAGTCATTTAGCAGATGCTCTTATCCAGAACGACTTACAGTAAGTACAGGAACACTCCCCTGGAGCAACTTAGGGTGAATTGCCCTAGGACAAAACAACAGTTGGCTTAGGCGGGAATTGAACCAGCAACCTTCCAACTACAAGTCTGACTCCCTACCCACTGAGCCATCTGTACCCCATGACCAACAACGAAAAGCATCCATTGAGCTTTGGCTGGCAACAAAACACTATTCATCTCCCCTTACAGCCTTTTTAAAACCATAGATTTACAATAATTATTTACAAATAATAACTGATTTGCTTAAACATTATATTATTTACTCCATTATTAAGAATAACCAAATACAAACATTTGTACATATATATAAAGTGAATTCATATATCTTACGCTTACCCTGTTTACCCTAAAGTATTTGCCCTAAGATCGCAAAGGAGAAAGAAGGGGAATAGAAATAATTAAAGAAGTGTACACTGGTTCCCAAGTATTGGACTAAAAATGAAAGCAAAATACAATCCCGAGGTTTAACTTTTAGACTTATCTACCAGCACACAGACAACACACCGCAGCAACAAAGCATCCCACATAAATATGAATTGAAATGTGGTCTATAAAAGAATGCAATCTATAGTTTAGCAAACATTGTGGAATTGGAGTGGACTGTCCGTCAAACATAGGGCCATTATTGTCATAGACTGAACAACATAGTATCCCCTCATCACAGAAAACAACATGTGGTCTAATTATAGGCTACTCAAACGTACAAAACTCAAATGCATAATTCTAACATTGCCTAAAACGATGAATAAAATACTGCTGAGATTGATCTGTATATGCAATATAAGAATGAAAACATAGGCTACAGGCTTCAGCATAATTGGGAACGATGGCAGCAGTGATGAGGGCACTAAGCAGATAAGGGGCGAGCCGTAATTTCGAGGACAATGTGCGTGAGCTGATGTTCGGAGACATAAGCAAGCTTCGCTCAGCGCTGTTGAAACAGACAGTTCCAACAATTAAACTAGGCTGTTCCCCCAGTATTTCTCTCCTCCCTTACACACCACCTCAGAAGACAAACGCTGAATAACTGGGACCTACGTAAGCAGGCAATAAAAGCTCTTGCTGGCTAAATGTCATTCACAAGGTCTTCGCCTCACCTTACCCCACACCATCCTCCTGTCATCTCTCCCTCTCCCCATCTCCCTATGATCCCCCCCCTCAAACCCCCTCATCTCACTACGTTCCTATATTCTCTCCTCTTCGTCTTCAGCGAAAGCAATCTCTGGCGCCATGTCGCTCTCACATTCTCCCGGCATCTTGCGTCACCCAGGAGGGGTAGGACTGTGTTTACCGGGGCTTATATCCCGGCAGAACACAGGGTTCTGGTGTCCAAGGGCAAGGTGCTGTGGGAGGCTGGTACTGTTGCCATGCTCCACCTGCCAGGCAGGGATATGTTCAGTTACATCTTACACAGGATCTCTGTGATGCCTACAGCGCACCAATGACTGGAGGAATCCAGTGATGCTTGACTCATAATGCCTTCATCTCTGCTATGTATCTTTCTATTCCTCTCTTGCTCTCTCATATAACTCCCCGTCTCACCACACTGCCAGTATCTCTCATACTGTGAACTAGTTTGTCACGATCCCTTCCTCCTCTCTCTCTGCACTCCCCTCCTCTCTCCCTGTCTATCTTCCGCCGTCCTTTTCTCTCCCGTTAAGCCGCTGATTCTCGTTAAGACCCTCTGCTCTTTCTTTCGGCGCTTGCAATTCACAGCGCTAAATCCCCTTGAATTTGATTCATTAATTACTTGTAGAGTGACGAGTCCACGAGGAAATCACACAAACTTTGATGTTGCTTCTGTCCACGTGCCCTTGATTTGTTGCATCTCTGCATGCCCCCAGCCCTGCCCTGCTACGCTGTATTACAGGCTAATGGGATTTCATAACCAGGGCACAACTGCAGGGCACATGGTAACCATGTGGCGTTCCAGAGGTGAAGCAATTCACATAGTGTAGCTTCCCAAGTACAGACTTTCAGCTCACATATACAGCTGGCATATGTAACAGTTCTTCTTTCTCTTGCCAGATATAGGCTTCAAAACAGCATTCATCTGAAAACATTGACCACAGTCAGACACAAAGCTATGTTTCTTGCTGTGGTGTATTGGGGGGCATTACTACTTTAAGTCTTGTATCCAGCCGGGTCAAAGGGCAAGGGGGGCGGGGGGATATGTTGAGTGGGAGTTTTTCTGAGTAATGTGTGGAAAGGACGGGGTTTTGCCGAGTGTGTTAAACCATTGCTAATTATTCGGTTGTGAGGTGTGAGTATGTTACACTTGCTACGTATGGAAGAAACTGACTTAGGTCTTAGAGCAAGTGACGTCACTGATTGAAATGCTACCATTTGTATGTAAGTGAAGTTACATTCAGAATAATATATATAATTGAATCTTTAAAAAACTGTCCCATGTAAGGCTCTCTTTCACACAGACACTAAAAGACAAAACCACAGTTATTCACATAGAGCTATTGACTACAGTACATTTGAGGTTAAACGCCTAGTCAAAATCTATCCCACACAACACCTGTGTTCTCATAATAGATTAGAAAAATTGTCAGGAGATTTTGTTGATGAAGGAAAGTGGTGGTGACATTTTCATTCGAATAGGCTGTTGCGCACTGGCTAGAAATGTGTTTCTATTATGATTCCCTTGTCATTATATACATAATATATATGTTCTGCACATTACCCCGAGTCCTTTCTCAGATCTGTTTCAGTATCAAGATCTGGGCCTTTCACAGAGACAATTGTCAGGTCCCTACAGGGCACCAGAGGCAGCCACCTCACGGAATTTAACATATGGCTGCTGGCATAGCTGTAATTGCAACGTTATGAAGTGTGAAACTGTTTACACCGTATGAACGTTTCCACCTCATTGTCTTTCAATGCTTCCTCCACGCAATTACATACAGTATTCCATGAAATTTCCACAGATTCCCCTCCACCCCTACCAGCCAAGGTAAGTAACCAAGTTTGGTTGGTTGCAGTGGATATTTTAAATGAGCGGGTAAGGAATTCGATGTCGGTGCCAGAGAGAATTTTCCTCCGCCACATGTTTGGGTCCAGCTATATGTGTTGTACAGGCTTCTACCAATGAGAATGAAAATATTTTTCTGCCTGCTCTCTCTGTCCTCCTCTCCTTCTCCAACCCTCTGAGCGTATTCATTAACATTCTGTTTGACCTTGGTCTGATGGCGAGTGCTGATGAGTGTGTGAAAGTCTACTGAGAATGTAATGGTGTTTGGTGAAAGCCTGAGACTCTAGCAGCTCCTATCATTGAAGACACAGCTCTCTTTTCCCTCTCTTGGGTTTTAGGGTAGAAAAACTTGAAATACAGATGCTTTTTTTTAGAATATATGTTTTATGTATGTTTCTAGCTTTCTATGTGTTGTTATGTGCATGTTGTTTCATTACTCTCAATGTGTGTGTCATGCGTCTGTGACATCGTGCTGTGGCTTTGAGTGTGTTTGTGTTTTTGTGTGTTTGTCCTTTTATTCCTCTCTAAATATCAACTGTCAATCAAAAACTATCCCGAACAGTGCCCTTCAGAAGGCAAAGACGTGGAGTGCTGTGAAGACGGGTGCATCTGAGGGAGGTTATCAAGAAGTACTGACAGAGATAATTAAACAATAACCAGAAGGGACAGATCTGGGAGACTTATGGAACAATACCATCACTCCACAACTTAAAAGGCCTTCAAACAAAGAGTACAAGCCTCACATACCCCAAAAACGGAATTACTATGATGTTGTTTGTCTTTCTCCTGCACTCTGTTACCATGGTGTTTGGGTGAGCCCTTATAAATCCATTTAGATTAATTAACCAACACATTTGTTTAATTCCCCAGGAGAGAAGCCATATGACATGTAGGTTATTGGTGTAGCTGCAACTAACTAGCCTAATTCATGAACTGGAGATATTCTCATAGAAAGTGTACTGCTGAGCCTGAGGCATTACACAAATAATGGATTAGATTTCTATTAATTCCTTGAACAGACAGAGATGAGATGGAATTTAAACCTTATGACATCATTCTGAACTGATATCCTGTCTCTAGAGCTTCTTGCCAAGAAAAAGGCACAATGCAAGAAATGTACATTTTTGTCTTTAGCAGATGTAGAAAGCAAGAAAGAAAGCAAGCAAGCAAGCAAGCAAGCAAGGAAGAAAGAAAGAAAGTTGTTGAACATTCATCCAACAGTAGCTTCCTGTTATCAAATATGTCCATTTTCTTTTTTTGGCTATGTGTATGTTTCTGAGTCACTGGCCATGTAATAGTTTTTGGAACTTAGCTTAAATTATTCTCAGCACTGTGTTATGGAAGGCTGCTTCTACATTTTAAAGTGAGTGCACAGAGGTTGAGTGATCACAGCCAGACTTACAGTATACAGTATGTGAGGTCTGTCCTGGTTATTTTTCTTTGACATTCACACAACAGCTGAAACTATATTCTATTTCTGTTGGTGGCAAATAAGCAGTGAGAGCATGTGCACGCCATGATGGAAAGGTGATGCCATGTCCTGCAGAAAATGAATACACTTTTGACAGGATAAAATGTCTGAGTGGTGAAGGAAAATCTAACCCCAAACACACATATTTATATAAAATATATATATATACAGTATTTCTCATGGTGTTCCCTGTTTTTGTTCCCTCCTAATTGGTCGTGTCCAATTTCCCCTGAAACTTTCTTGTCGGCAACTCCTCCACAGGTTCACATGGTTCCTTTAACTACATGTCATGCAGTATATGATTAACTTGTCCATCTGTTAATCTTTACTAGATGCTGTCTGTCGACTAGTCTCACTGTAACACTTCTACTTAGTCTCCTACTTTCTCTCTCTCAACCCTACTCTCTGAGTCATCCCCCAGATGGTGAGGCAACATCTCCATCTTCATTACCTCTATCCTCTTCCATTCTTTCATCAAATCGGCAAAATCCTTCTTCGTTTTGTCTCCTGGCGAGCCTGGGGACCATTGGAGCAAAACAGCACAGACCCACCAACCATTTTAAAGGTTTGGGTGTATCACAGAGATTACTAAGTTTGCATCCTTAATAACCCTTAAAGGTCTTTGGGGTCTCAGGTCCGCCTGGCACATAGTTGACTTTTTGGCCTCTAGAAAGGTCATATTTTGACCTACAGTGAAGTGCCTTATGGTTCTGGACTCAGCAGACCCATGGCTACAACATGGATGAATGAAATCCAACATCCTGGGTCATTGAATTTTGTGTTTTATTAAATATTTATCCTAAAAAACTAAAGAACGTATGTATATTTTGTTGTTTTTTATGTGTAAAAGCATGTAAACTATAATGAATAAGGCTTTTTATTACTTATTTTCAAGCCACCAGGGCTCCTGGACCAGTGTGCAAAGTTTGGAGGCCATACAAACAAGTCAATATCAAAATGCTATACTCATTTCTCACTATATTTCTATACCTTTTTGAAATCCCAGCTATATTTCACTTTTGAAAAGTGTTGGTGTTATGGAGGAGGATGTCCTACATCATTGCAGGGTTGTTATTTTGTCATTTTCACTTCCTACTTCCTGTCTGTAATGTGTTAAATAGGCGACTGTCTAAAAAACATGACCGACTTTGAGGCACCATAGCTTCGGTTGTGTTTATCGCACAGGAATGAGCCACCACTCATTCTTTTCGTCTGATCTTCCTCTTTCCAAGCTTTAGTTGCTAGCATGTAGGGTTCGCGAAATAATCGTGTTTGACGCTCTAGGGTTTTAATGTGCAACCAAGTTATGTACATTTCAAACTGAGCATCACTTTGTCTCCGAATCCATGTTCTTTACTATGTGTGGGGTAAGATTTCTCTGCACTCCCTGCCAGCAGGTATACCACTTTGTGACAGATTTTGAAGTTGTTCATTACTAGCCTTAGTGTTAATTGGCACATACAGGGTTTCAGCGATTTCTCTACTACCGATTGCGTTGTTTCTGAAGGTCAACAACTCTCTTTTCCTTTCTAAGTGCTTTTCTTCCATGGTGATAGAGGACAAATGGACCTAATTTTATACCCGGGAAAAACAGAGAGCCTTGGAAAGCCACAGTAAAGTTCTTAAAGGTCTGATATTTACTAAAAATGAATAAAAAGTTAATGCAGATAGAATTTTGATTCTTGCTCCAGCCACAAGCACCTCAAGCTCAGGGGGGGAATACGGCACCCCCAAATGGTACCGAAGAGGGCAGGGAGGGGGTGGAGATGAAGGTTAGTATGCTAAAGAGAACAGGTGGGTTTTTAATAAAGACTTAAAGACAGACAAGGTAGGGGCCATTCTAATCTGTAGGGGCATGGAGTTCCAGAGTCGAGGCCCTGCTACCGCAAAAGCACGCTCACCTTTACGCTTGAGTCTAACTCGAGGGACTGCCAGCAAAGCCTGATCAAGAGATCTTCGGCTTTGGAATGGAGTGTAAGGATGGACAAGTTCAGAGAGATAGACCGGGGCTAGGTTGTGTAGAGATTTAAAAACAAGGAGTAAAATTTTTAAATCTATTCTCTGTCGAATTGGCAGCCAGTGTAAAGATTTGAGAATCGGAGTGATATGGTCATATTTCCGACATTTGTGGATGAGTCTGGCCGCAGCATTTTGGATTCCTGGGATTTGGCTGAGGAACATGTTACCTGGGTCTGAGCAGCATCCGTATGGCGATTCCGGACACTCTTCCATATATTCACTCAGGCGTCCATGTAGTTAATTGCACACACACCAGTCTGTTATCATGTCATCATCTCTCATGATGATGCATACACACCTGTCTGTTATCATGTCATCATCTCTCATGATGATGCACACACACCTGTCTGTTATCATGTCATCATCTCTCATGATGATGCACACACACCTGTCTGTTATCATGTCATCATCTCTCATGATGATGCACACACACCTGTCTGTTATCATGTCATCATCTCTCATGATGATGCACACACACCTGTCTGTCATCATGTCATCATCTCTCAAGATGATGCACACACACCTGTCTGTTATCATGTCATCATCTCTCATAACGCTTTCTGTTTTACTCATCAGGCATTCATATATAGTCTCCATTCATTCCAGGTTGTGTGTGATTCATTGTTTATCTGTAGGACTGTCGTGCTGCCTCTTATTGTGTAGTTTTCCTTGCTGTGCCACGTTGTATATATATATATAGTGTACATTAATGCCATGTTAGGCAAGGACTGTTGGTTATTTTGAGCATTACTGTCGCTACTATATACTGTAGACTTGTGCCTGTCGGCTATTTTGATTAGGGGAACATACAAGTTAATTCATTTATACTCCTGTTTCATTCTCCTCAACAAATTCTCCCCTAAATTGTCAATTATCAACTTGCTTCCTCACAATAACAGCACATTTGATAGTGCACATTGTTCCACTTCCTATCACACTGCTCACCAAACCAGGAAGTATTGGTTGACAAAAAACAGGATTGAGCTTGCAGACATCTGGCCTATCACACGCATTCGCTAAACCTATCACAAGCAGTCCTGTTGGGTATCTAATATTTTCCAGACAGTGTTGATCCTATAACCTTATGCTGTGACCACAGTGACACAGCAATACTGCAAAGCAGTGACAGAACACGGCACCTGTCTATATTAATATGATGATGATAATCATTTGCCATATATTATATATCTTTACATATTATCACTATTGCAAAGCACTGAAGACAAACCCTTTGTCTTTTTATTATCTTTGAAGATGCATTCATCCCTAGTTCTATTTGTGACACCTGGATACCACACAACCACATGGCCAGAAAATAATTGCATGTTGAAAGAGATGCAGTTCTCTCTAATTCCATATGTGTGAGACTTTGTGCCTCTTCCCCTCGCTTTCTCTGATAATCTTTCTCTGCTGATCTCTATCTCAGCTGATCTCTCTCTACTGATGTCTCTCTCTATCGGCTGATCTCTCTCTCTCTACTGATCTCTCTCTCTTTGTCTGCTGATCTCGCTCTCTCTGCTAATCTCTATCTGCTGATCTCTCTCTCTCTCTGCTGATCTCTATCTGCTGATCTCTCTCTCACTCTCTGCTGATCTCTCTCTGCTGATCTCTCACACTGTACTTATCTCTCCCTCTCTGCTGATCTCTATCTACTGATCTCTCTCTCTCTCTCTCTCTCTCTCTCTCTCTCTCTCTCTCTCTCTCTCTCTCTCTCTACTGATCTCTCTCTACTGATCTCTCACACTGTACTTATCTGTCTTTCTCTCTGCTGATCTCTATCTGCGGATCTCTGACACTCTACTCATCTCTCTCTCTATGCAGATCTCTCAATGCTGAGCTCTATCTCTCTCTCTCTGTTACTCCTGCAATACTACTCTTCCATCTGCTTTCTTCTTTCTTTCACATCTACCTCTGTGTCTTGTTTATAATAGTCAGATGACTCAGAGCATGTGAAAAAAGAAATCCTAAATGTGGCAGCTGATTGCTGTAAGGTTGATGGGCCCCCCCTCTGCCACCACATAATGGACACTAACACAAAGAAGGATGGCTAGTACTGCATTCGCTAAAATACCAGTTGCAAAAGCATCAAAGCAGAGTGTGCAGAGGAGAAACCATTTTGCTGCATGTACTGTATACTGCTCTTCTGGATAATGGGAAAAATTACATGGGGAGCAGATCCATTCATAATCGGATGGTATTTTAATGTTGTGTTTTCAGACCATTACAGACCTGTGGAGAGACAGTGATCAATACTGTAAGCAAACATGCTCCCATTTTAATTCCATGGTGAGCAACATAAACATTAAGAAAAGAAGACCTAAAGAGAATTCTGCTTTTGTTTGGATTTGAACTCCCAACATCTCTCAGCCAATGGAGACACACAGACAATACTAGAGAATTCTTTACATATGATGGGTTTGAACATTTAACCTTTTATGGCCACATCTCTTCAGGGGTTGCGTAATTATGTAATTATATGACAAATTGCAAAATTACTCTGAGCCTGAACAATATCTGTTTGTCTAATCTGACTGTAATAATAATCATGAAATGGCCCTGTGATCCTGCCAAATAAATGGGCTACATTTACAAATTCTCTATAATTGATTTTGACTAGACTAAAGACCAGTCTGAGACAAAACGAGACAAAATGGTAAAAGGTTATGTTATGTTAATACATTTTAATTTAATGTCCATATTAGTGATTATTTTTTAGGAATATATATTTAGCCGAAATAACTGCTGTTGCAACCTCACTCACAAGGGCAAACTGTTAGGTTGGATAAATTGGTGAAAATATTTAACAGAAATCGTTCCAAGCACTGGATCTGTTTAGCTAACGTCCATCTATTAAAGGCCACTCACTATCATGGGACACTTCTACCAGTTGTAGGAATCAATCTCCTCAAGTTCAAATTTGACATTCACTGAAAAACAACAATACATCTTGCTTTCACATAGGCCTATACCCTTCCAGCTAGACATCCACAGATTTACATACAATTTAACGTAGATTAAGTAATTTTTTGTTATATTTAAAAGGTGATGCATTGAGATTGTGCTACACGTTGCGACAACCACTACCTCGTAATATCGTATGTTTAAACTTTAAAGTATAGCTAAAGGTTTTGCTAAATTTGATAGCTTAGTTATCTATCTATCCATATACATGCAAGTAGCCAGAAATAAATCAATTGTTATGTATTAAATTTGATGTAACATGTAATCAACCACTGTCAATCTTTACCATATACTGGAAAGAAACCTTTTGGCTGACATCCCTGCTTAAAGAATCCACATGACATTGCACTGGGCTAGGCAAGAAAACCCTTACACTGTCATTAATTCCCTAACAGGAAGTCAAGCGAATGACCTAGCTTTCCAGTAAACAGTTTGGTGAATACCACTATGTAGCTTATTGAAACCAACATACGCAGGTATCATTCCTATTTTGGAAAATTAGGGAATAAATTTGCACTCCCACGGGCGGTTCAGCAAAAAGAGTAGGCGTGTTCTGGCGCAAATGTTCCCTGGTGCTATTTTGCAGTTTCAGAAAACAATTCCACCACAGACCAAGAAAAACCTATTCTAAAGTCATTGGTGCATTTATTATTCAGATGCTATTTTAAGGGCACTTGCTTGGCCATAATGTAGCGTGTGCACAACGCGCATACACTTTGCTACTCTCATCTACACAGACAGAGCAGTTCTAATTTTTGCAAACCATACACTATTACAAGGAAAAACATTACCACACGAGGGAAATCATTGTGGTTTTCGAAGATGTGAAAAAATAGGCAAAAATCTAGTTGACACATTTACCCAAAATACTCAGGCTGAATTAATCGCACTGATATACATCAACTGCAAGGGAACCCATTCAATCAACATACAAGTAATTTGCGATGCTAATAGTAAAATCACCCATGTCTTTGTAATGACCAGCCCAGTGTGGGCTGACGCACATAGACTGAGCATGGACTCATATTTATGTATAGTTTAATTTCTGTGTTTTGTGCATATATATTCAGTGCATAGCATGGTGGTTAGGTTTCTCTGTATTATGTATGTATGTCCCTTTAAGAACTTGCGACAGCTCCTCCAGGTAAGCAGTTCCTGGTTATAGTTAGGTTAGGTTAAGCAAGTTTAGTGTAGATCTGTTTAATTGATGATTATGTTCAGCCAGGTTCTATTAGTTGCTTGAGTTATGGTATAAGAGGGCTGCGTAACTGGAGAGAGCTGCCGAGCATTGATTTGTGTTTCACGTTATGGTGGTTACTGTCTATGCAGTCAATAAGGGTTGCTTTATTTATTCTCGCTTCCCTGTGCGAAACAGGACTATTGTTTCTTAGCTGTTTGATGTATAGAATTTAGTGAGCTGTGTTTAGTTCCTGGCTTTCTGTATGTAATGGATTTAACATTCTCAACTGTTGGTGCCTTCTCCACAAATTTTGAGTTATAAGTAGAGTACATGTGTATGGATTGTTGAGATTAGGCGCACACTGTTTACTGCTTCTGGATTCTATGGGGCGTTTAAGAGCATAGTATTAGTAATATTTATTCGTTGTGCATTCTCCAATCTCTGTACCATTATGCAATTCAGGAACAACTATTAGTTATATTCGTTATACTGCAAGCTACTAGGCTCATTAAAAAACACAGAACTTTGCTCCCTGCCTGGTCTCCCTCTCTTCACTATCCACCACCGCATTAAAACGTGACAGTCTTTGCGAATTACCCTGGCTCAAGCCACGACACATTCATGATGGAAAACTTTGCCAATCCTGCCATATTCAAGGGGAATCTTCACTTGGATGGGTGGCTGTGAAGGGGACAACAACTATCTGTTAAAGACATGGCTGATGACACCACTTATGATGCCAGCAACAGTGCATGAAATGCTGTCAAAAACACACAAACACGCAGTGTAATTGAACAAATATTCGGCATAATTAATATGCGGTTCAAGTCTTTGGATACGACAGGAGGCACTTTATAGTACAGTCCTCAAAAAGTCTCAGCATTCTTTGTGGCTTATTGTGTTTTACACAACATTTCCATGAATCATGGAAGTGTTGATGACATAAATTAGGAAATATTAGAGGACATGAAGGAGACGTGATGTTGAAATGCACGTGCCTTTGCCACTTAACCCAAATGCCCCAGCAACAGAACGGGAGGAGAGCTTATTTGACAGAAGAGCTGCTGCATCGTCTATAGTGAGGATTATAGACAATATTGCAAAAATATCACCATGAATTCTTAAACTCGTGATTCAGTTAGAGTGAGTCAAAAACATCACAAAGTATGTCTTTGTAACATTTCTTTATTTATATTTTGTAAAAAAGAAAAATCAACAGCGTTACAATAGCAATCAGCCATCGAACAAGCGTGCATGCTCTTAAAGGGAATGTGAGATGATGTGTGGTTATGCCCAAACCACACCTATTACTAATGTAGCTACTTCATACCTACCCATTTTAGATTTGCGTTGTAATTTATCCTGCCGATATAATAGCAACAGCATCTAAGATCCGCCCACAAAGTCAATTGCGTTTTGCGTTTGATACTTGCGTTTCAGATCATTAAAATAGGGCCCATAATATGTTTGAACAAAATAGGGATGAATAGGGTATTTTGCTGATAGTAGCATATAATACTGTGAAAACATCAACATATAATACCCCATTATTATTATGCTATTACAATATTAATATAACTATATTACCATTACCCAGATATACATATAGTTATCATCAAACCCTTTCCTAGTTATTACATTGGTAATTGCATGACATTACATCTGTTACCTTCTTATCACCTTATTACCCCAGTATTAAATATTATTACTGTGATGTATTACCCAGTTATTACTTTGGTATCTACATGTTATTACCTATATTTTACCTCTTTATTATCACACTGTTACCCCACTATTACCATCTTATTATCGTGCTGTAATGTAAAGTGCTACCGATAGTCCTTTAGGAACTTGGTATGTTCAGATGCATACGTAATGGATTGGCTTGACATGTCTTAGATTTTGCACAGTATTGTATATTGTTAAATTTCTTCATAACCATAAAATAAAATTCTGAAAATTACTGCTTTTCTAGCTTCAATTTCAATGTGGGATGGTCAGCTACCAATGATGACAGATTAAGTATCATGATAAATCATAATGACGATTAAATATTTACAAAATGTACAGGAGCTCTCTGCCTAGGCAAACTCAAAGCGCCATGGCAACCACAGAACACAGAACCACATCACAAGACGTACACACTAGCATAATGATGGCACACACATTTTCACATGCATTATATATGGTGATGCTGCTAATGTTAATGAACTATACATTACTTCCCTATACCATATAAATACACGTGTGCTCATAAATGTACCGTACATACCTCTGGAAGAATTTCTGAAATATTGGCAATTTATGCAGAATGCTTTTTTTTTTAGGGATAGTGGTCAGGTTAAGCCATTTATTATGACATAATTGTGCTCGATTTAAAGATAATTGAAATCACCCAAATGGTCCTGATCAAAAGGTTACATACCCTTGAATGATTGGCTTGATAATATACAAGTTCACACACACAGGTTTAAATGGCTAAGTTTCCACACCTGTGCCTTGTTTGATTTTAATTAGTGCCTGTGCATTAATAGTCAATGAGTTTCTGAGCTCTTCAGAGACCCCTGCACATTTCATTGAGGGCTGCACTGACTTTGCTGGATACTGAGCCATGAGGAAAGCAAAATAATTGTCAAAGAACCTGCAAGTAAAGGTAGTTGAAATTCATAAATCAGGAAAAGGATATAACAAGATATCCAAAGATTTGAAAATGGCAATCTGTACTGTTCAAACAAAAAATCAGGGGTTCTGTTGATACCAAGTTATGGCCAGGTAGTCATACAAAGATCTCAGCCACAACTGCCAGGAAAATTGGTTGGGATGCAAAGAAATATCCACAACTTCAGCTGAAATACAGTGTTGTGGCTGTTTCAAGATGCACAATAAGGAGGTACTTGAACAAAAATGGCCTGCAAGGTCGAGTTGAATTTTGTCCAAATTGATTGCAAGATGAATGCAAAATGTTATCAGAAAACATTAGATGACAATTTGCATTCATCAGCTCGGAAGCTGCAAATGGGACGCACTTGGACTCTCTAACATGACAATGATCCAAAAAGTCGACCTTTCAGTAGCTACAGCAGAAAAAATTAAGGTTCTGGAGTGGCCATCATGCTCTCCTGACCTCAAAATCATTGAGCCACTTTGGGAAGATCTGAAACATGCAGTTCTTGTAAGACAACCAAAGAATTTACTAACACAAAAGACTTCAAGCCGTCATTGATGCTAAAGGGGGCAATACACAGTATTAAGAATTTAGGGTATGCAGACATTTTAATTGTTTAATGAGTGTGCTATTCTGTGATGCCTTATAGTTTAATTTTTGAATCATATTACAAATAAATGAAATATGTTTTGCCTGCTCACTCATGTATTCTTTAAAGAATGGTACATCTTACAAATTCTGCCAATATCCACCAACCAGTTGATGGATGGTTTTAAACTCACACCGGAAATCAATGTAAACAACTGAAACCACAGGCTGTTCCAATTTCATCACAAGTCATAATGTGACTCAGTAGTGTAAATTGCCCCCATGTAAATTGCCCCCATGTAAATTGCCCCCATGTCTGGGCATTCTCCTGATGAGATAGCAGATGTTGTCCTCTGTGATCTCCTCCCAGACCTGGATCAGGTTATCAATGAGCTCCTGGATAGTCATCAATGAGCTCCTTCATCATCCAGGAACTGCCTACACACTCGGATTACAAGAGGCCAGGCATTGTCCTGCACAAGGAGAAACCCAGGGCCCACTGCAGCAGCATAAGGTCAGACGATGGGTCTGAGGATATGCCTCCCCAGACCATCACTGACCCACCGCCATACCGGTCATGCTGGATGATATTGCAAGCAGCATCGCATTCACCACAGAGTCTCCACACTCTCACTCTCATTCTCACGACATCCTCATGGAGTCTGTTTCTGACAATTTGGTCCGAAACATGCACACCAGTAGCCCGTTGGAGGTCATTTTGTAAGGCTCTGTCAGTGCTCCTCTTGTTCCTCCTCGTACAAAGGAGCAGAAACCAGTCATGCTGCTGGGTTGATGCCCTTCTACACCCCTGTCCAGATCTCCTTTTGTACCAGCCCATCTCCTGGTATCTCTTCCATGCTCTTGAGACTGTACTGGGAGACCTTGAGGGAGCTAAGCTTTGGCTGTCATTGATTCTGTATTGTCCAGGTAAACTTTTAGGACAGTTTAGGATTAAGAGGTTGTTTTCTTGAAATGCGAGCAAACTTTGGCATTTTTTGACAATCTGGCACCCTAATTTACACTAACTCTAGGCTTAATGAGTTATAAATCCCAAACTGTGTCATCCATTTGTCTGAACTGGTAAAATCTTAGTTTCTCACCTGACTGACCTTCAGCAGAGCTGCCAGCACCACCTCTCTTAAAGAACTTTATTAAATCCTTAGCTAGGTTTAGGAATTAAGGGATATACAATAGCATTATGATCAACACGTATAATACGGTTTCACAAAGTTGAACTGTTTAGAAACAATCATTTCTGGCTACTGTGATATGATTGTTTTGATTGAGATGTCAATAAGATAATGTCTCACCTAGCCTACATTTTCAGTGCCAGTGGAGTTTCTTTACCTCAAGTAGGTTAGACTTAGATTTAGCTAACATTAGTTAGTTAACAAACACATATTGTTAACTTGATAGCTGGTAATATTTGTAATTAATGTATATACCTTTTAATTTGTAAATGTCATAATAATAACCTTTCTGTAAAAAAATATGTTAGGGGGTATAAAGCCCCCCTATTTATATATTTCTTTTAGGGCAGGTAGGGGGTTTCCAATCAGCGTCCCCCGCAGGTGGCACCCTATGTAACCAGCTATGTTGCCTATGTCAGAGAAACGCTCCCTGCAAGTAAAAGATCAGATCAATATCTCTCTAAAATTCTGAATTCCCAGAAGTATTTTGAAAGTCAATCACAAAGTAAGTCTAAAAATGTGTTCACAAGAAATGTTAGCATTCTGTAAGGCTCTTTCACCATTGGACAGAATCGCTCCATTTAAAAAACATGGAGCATGTTGTGCATTAATTATCTGAGGATCCTTCTTTACTTGTGTAAGCCTTACAGATTCAGAAAATGATATTTCAGATATTTACAGATGAAATTTCTGATGTTTAGAAATGATATTTTTGATATCTGGGAGCTCATATACACACATATGTTCTGAACATGAACTTGTATAATTACAGAATTAACTATTGCATATTATTTTCTTAAGAGGAAATATAAAAATACGGTTAGGTTCAACAAAGTATAATTTGCTCACACATCAATATATTTCTATTTAAAAGAGAGAAGCTACTTAAAGTAAACCTTTCTCTTCTCTCTTCATATAGTTGGACTGTCAGTTTATTTACCATTGATGTACAGTATCAGCTTCGATAAACACATGGGTCTACTTTCTTGTCCAATGTACGATTTCCATTAAATACATTCTCTCCCCTTCCTGATGTAAACACACACCGGTAATCCTCAACACACATCCGCCGGGGAAATCTTCAGGTGAATTGCCTCTTCATAGTGTCTGTTATAATATTCAAATGAGTCCGTGTTATGGGCTGAAATCAATATTGGAAATACAAAGTTGAGATGTTTTTAAACATTTTACATTTCCATTTGAATGATTTAGCATTGCTCTTATCCAAAACCACTACATGGATTAATTAATAGATAACTAGATTTACACAACAGATAATTACACGACTGCAAAAGAAAGTACACCATACTAATAGAAATCTGTGCTACACTAAAGAAACATAAAACAATATAAATTTCAAGCATTAGTTAACGAAAGGATATGTTGGGAATGCATATGTTTAAAAAGTATGGTTTTGTTCAAGTTTCAAGTTTATTTGTCACATGTACAGATGTATTGCATGTACAGGAAAATCGTAGGCCCCAGTTCCAACTTCAACAATGACAATGCATTAATAACAATACTAATGAAAAAAGAAAAAAAAACGCCAAAAACAAAGAACAAATTAGACACCATCTGTATCAAAAGCAATATGATATAAGAAGGCAACTAGAGATCAAGCATTATATATGTCTGAAGTGAATATGTCAGAGTATATCAATCAAGTGTATTTTATAAAGCAACAATGCCAAATTGAAGCATTGTAAGATTATATGTACATTTAACACTTACACTGTTTACAACAGCAAGCGGTGGATTATGGAATGAACATGTGTGCAGGGCCACATACCATATTGAGCACAGACAACTCTACTGTCCAAGAGGAAGCTTGTTCCACCATTGGCTGGTATGACTGAAAAGAGCTGGGTCTGGGCAGAGTATAACGTAAAATACGATAGCAGTTCAATGAGGTGATAACCCACCATCTGAATTCTATTAGTGGTAATGTTTTGTTTGCATGCCTTGGCTTCCTATTTTTTTGCTAAAAAAAGATTATGTAAACAGGACACACTTGTAAAACAGAACATGTTCTCAATGTGTTTTCCCTGAATAAATAAAGGAAACTAGATCATCCTTCTTTACTTACATCGTAAACTGTGGTGCAACCACAATGGGACTGTGTTTGTGTGTGTGTTTGCATGCGTGTGTGTGTGTGTATATATGCACATGTCATGCATGTGCATGTGTGTTACCAGCTTTGTTTTTATGAATTCCAGGGCATCAATGGTGGATATCAAATTCCAAGCTGCTTTTGTGCAACTTTCCAGTTGGAAACCATAAAGAAAAACTTGGTAAGTTCCCCAGCAAAAAGTTGCTGAATGATACCCGGATCATTTCCCTTGACTATTGGTCTCATCTGTACATTTCCGAATGGCAAGTGAAAATGCAAGGCTGTGATGACAGAACCCTACATTTACTGCAACACTTGAAAGAGTTTGAATATGTCCACCTTTCTACTACAATAGTTGAGGTACAGTGTTGTTTCCTCAGTCTGGACATTTAGAATAAATCATATGCTTGTCTCCATCCGTATTCTATTTGAGACACTTAAAATTGACTCCTCTTGCCCAAATAAATAACCATTTGAATGATTTCCAGGCTTGCTGGCTAACTGTGCTGCCTTGCTTGCTGTGTTACAGTACTTGCTGAGATGTTCTTCATGCACACAACCATGTCTATTACCATAGCTGCTAAAGTCATCCCTCTGATTTATCCATCCAAGGCTAGAACATGCACCGGTTTACTCTGTCAACATGACTTACAGTAATAGGCTGCTCCAGTGTCGTCGACATATGCACAGAAGCACCCACTCGGAAAACTCATGCTAAAAATATATGTACATATATGTATAGGATTCCTCAACATGTATGTAGATATGTGTCCTGAATATGTTCATGAAATATATAACTTGCGCTTCTCACAATATCATAATACATTGCATATTATTTATTTTAACATGTAATTTAAGTATTTTTCAAGTATTTTAAGCATTTCTCATCAACATATCATGGAATAAACCTTCAAGACATTATTTTCATGAGAATCTCCTTGTTATTGTGAGTTTATAACTATTGTTGGCAATGGAACAAACAAAAAACACCAGTTTAGGCCATATTGCGTTACATTAACTACTGTGAAAAAGACAATTATTATCTTGTACAAACAAGAGTCAAAATATGTAAATTGTACAAAATATATTAGAATAATTTTAATAGAAGTTATTGTAAGCAAAGAAACAACTGGGTATGGTCAGTCATTTTCATTTAATAAGGACCTTTATTCACAGTTTCATACAACTGCCATTGTGTCACAATCTACTGGAATGTTTACTAAATACACCAAGGTTTGACTTTAGTCATTGTCAAGCAGCATATAGCACCTTTTTTCAGTTTCAGTATAATGATCCACTACATGAATGCTATTCATGTAGTGGTTCATTCATGTAGTGAATGCTATTCTTCTGCAAAAGTACAGTGCCTTGCGAAAGTATTCGGCCCCCTTGAACATTTAGACCTTTTGCCACATTTCAGGCTTCAAACATAAAAATATAAAACTGTAATTTTTGTGAAGAAGCAACAACAAGTGGGACACAATCATGAAGTGGAACGAAAGTTATTGGATATTTCAAACTTTTTTAACAAATAAAAACTGACAAATTTGGGGAGCAAAATTACTCAGCCCCTTTACTTTCAGTGCAGCAAACTCTCTCCAGAAGTTCAATGAGGATCTCTGAATGATCCAATGTTGACCTAAATGACTAATGATGATAAATAGAATCCACCTGTGTGTAATCAAGTCTCCGTATAAATGCACCTGCGCTGTGATAGTCTCAGAGGACCGTTGAAAGCACAGATAGCATCATGAAGAACAAGGAACACACCAGGCAGGTCCGAGATACAGTTGTAGAGAAGTTTAAATCCAGATTTGGATACAGAAAGATTTCCCAAGCTTTAAACATCCCAAGGAGCACTGTGCAAGCGATAATATTGAAATGGAAGGAGTATCAGACCACTGCAAATCTACCAAGATCTGGCCGTCCCTCTAAACTTTCAGCTCATACAAGGAGAAGACTGATCAGAGATGCAGCCAAGAGGCCCATGATCACTCTGGATGAACTGCAGAGATCTACAGCTGAGGTGGGCGAGTCTGTCCATAGGACAACAATCAGTTGTATACTGCACAAATCTGGCCTTTATGGAAGAGTGGCAAGAAGAAAGACAGTTCTGAAAGATATCCATAAAAAGTGTTGTTTAAAGTTTGCCACAAGCCACCTGGGAGACACACCAAACATGTGTAAGAAGGTGCTCTGGTCAGATGAAACCAAAATCGAACTTTTTGGCAACAATGCAAATGTTATGTTTGGCATAAAAGCAACACAGGTCATCACTCTGAACACACCATCCCCACTGTCAAACATGGTGGTGGCAACATTATGGTTTGGGCCTGCTTCTCTTTAGCAGGGACAGGGAAGATGGCTAAAATTGATGGGAAGATGGATTGAGCCAAATACAGGACCATTCTGGAAGAATGGAAGAACCTGATGTAGTCTGCAAAAGACCTGAGACTAGGACGGAGATTTGTCTTTCAACAAGACAATGATCCAAAACATAAAGCAAAATCTACAATGGAATGGTTCACAAATAAACATATCCAGGTGTTAGAATGGCCAAGTCAAAGTCCAGACCTTAATCCAAGCGAGAATCTGTGGAAAGAACTGAAAACTGCTGTTCACAAACGCTCTCCATCTAACCTCACTTAGCTCAAGCTGTTTTGCAAGGAGGAATGGGCAAAAATTTCAGTCTCTCGATGTGCAAAACTGATAGAGACATACCCCAAGAGACTTACAGCTGTAATCACAGCAAATGTTGGCGCTACATAGTATTAACTTAATAATAAATAATTTTGCACGCCCAATTTTTCAATTTTTAATTTATTAAAAAAGTTTGAAATATCCAATAAATTTCGTTCCACTTCATGATTGTGTCCCACTTGTCGTTGTCTTTAAAATAATGACTAAATAATAGAATAAACACCTGACAGGAAACAATACAAATGCAGATGTACTGCATATTACCACCTATAATTTTGCCATATATGATGAAAATAGGCCATATAATATAATAATATATATTAATATATAATACTTCCGTGTGGCTACAGAGTATCGGGCGGTGGGTACATGTAAGGGCGGAGACTTGTTTTCAAAGTGCGAACTCTGAACACATCGTTGTTGACAATAGCATTGTTGCGATTCAACCAGCATTGTTGCGATTCAACCAGAGTCCAAGTAGTTTATATAATCTATTTTCCAATCAGATGTCAGATGGAGACGTCTGTGTCTTAAAAAAAAAAAAACTCCTCAGTACTGCATTAAGTGTGCTTTAGCAGCCTTTACTTTGAAATAAATATGACTTCAAAGGTGTGAGTGTTTAATTCTCTTGCAGAACTCATACACCAGCTCTCCATTGGCCGTTACTTCTCAAGCTGTAAAAAGGCTTTAAAGTTCTCTGTGTCTTACATGCAAACAATGATTATAGGGCTGTGGATGGTTGGGTGCTTGATCTCTGTGGTCTATATGATCTAGGATGGTTGGGTGCTTGATCTCTGTGGTCTATATGATCTAGGATGGTTGGGTGCTTGATCTCTGTGGTCTATATGATCTAGGATGGTTGGGTGCTTGATCTCTGTGGTCTATATGATCTAGGATGGTTGGGTGCTTAATCTCTGTGGTCTAGATGATCTAGGATGGTTGGGTGCTTGATCTCTGTGGTCTATATGATCTAGGATGGTTGGGTGCTTGATCTCTGTGGTCTATATGATCTAGGATGGTTGGGTGCTTGATCTCTGTGGTCTATATGATCTAGGATGGTTGGGTGCTTGATCTCTGTGGTCTAGATGATCTAGGATGGTTGGGTCACACAAATGGTCATAAGCATGCTTACGTACAGTATGTGGTGGTACCCTTCTTTTTGGAAACAGAACACATCTGCTTCTAATGAGTCCCAAAGGCAAGGGTCCTTGGAAAACTCCTCTACCCAAGTGATCAGATTAGTCATTAGTATCCTTGTGATTATATCAATAATACCTGTCCTATTTTGTTGCTATGCATGTGTCTGTGTCTCTTTTGGGAAAGAGTCCCAATAAAATGGGACATCCTGAACATACCTTGGGAACCCATGATACTATCGATGGGCAAACAGACCTTCATTGCTGTTCTTCTAGCAGCAGGATTGTCAAAATGTCCGTAGTATGTGTCCTTGTTCTATGTGTCACTTCAGGGTGGTTTCTCCCCTATGTGTTGTTTTGGTTTTGTTTCCCGCTCTTTGTGTCACATGATCCCGTCAAATGTTTTGGTTAGCCTATCAGTTCCGTTGTTTAGTCCACACCTGCACATCCTCCCCTCGTTAGTTGGGTATTTAGTTCTGTGGGTTTGTTTGTTCTGTGTAGTTCATTGTTCTTGTCCAGGTACGTGGTTGTTCTTTGTAGTATGTCTTTAGTCTGTTCAGATGTTTAGTGTAAAGTATTTCTCTTGTGTTCCAGATCATGTTGTATAGGTAAAGGTTCTGTTCTAGTGTTTATGTAGTGTTGTTCTTGTTCATTGTAGTAGATGTGTAAAGTTGATATCATGTCTTCTGTTCTGTGTAGTATAAGTAAGGTATTCATGTTTATGGTTTAGTGTTTCTCTCATGTGGTCTTGTTCATGTGTTTAGTAGTGTGGTCATTTGTTCTTATCATGTTAGGTGTAGTATGGTCTTTACTGTTTATGGTAGTCACTCATTGATTCTTGTTTTATGTTCTTGTCCAGTCCCTTCTTGTTCCAATAAAGTACATTGCTTTTGTGAAGACGCGCCTGCCTCCAATCCCTACCCAAACTGTGACAAGGATATAATGCTGGCAGCACTAATTCAGATTGTTTTTTCAAAATAGAAGCCACATTGAAATTTTACATGTTATAAGGCATTCCAACAATAGCTTTTAAATTGAAAAAGAAAATCCTGAGTGCTGCCAGCATATTTTGCTGCTAGAATAACAGCAATTAAGGTTTGTTTGCCCATCACTACACGAGACAACCTCCTGAAGTGCTGGTGATGTCCCACTGACACAGTATTTTTTTTTGTTGCAGGGGTATTACACTAGTATTATATTGAGGTATTGTGTGGAGTTTGGTGGTACGTATAAGGCAATTTAGCATTCATGGATTCTACAGTAGGTCATTGTTGGTGTTAAATGCATAATGTAGCCCATAACAGAATACATTATTTGTTGGTGTTACTACTTCTTAATCCCAGTACCAGAATACAGTATTTGTTGGTGTTACTCCATCAAAAACCCTGTACCAGAATACAGTATTTGTTAGTGTTGCTCCATCAAACACCCAGTACCAGAATACAGTATTTGTTAGTTTTAACTGCATTATGGACCCTGTACCAGAATACAGTATTTGTTAGTGTTAACTGCATTGTGGACCCTGTACCAGAATACAGTATTTGTTAGTGTTAAAGGACAATTCCAGAGTAAATATAGTGTTTAAAAACAATACCCTAGACTGATTTACTTCATATACAGTGCTGTTCCTGCATTTTTTTTCGAAAGTCGCTGAGTACATTTCGGTTGCTTCTGTATCGGATTTTACTGGAATAAACACAACGTCCAGAATGCAATGCAAACTTTGCTCCTGCATACTGCGAGTTGCTTCGGTGGAGTCGAATTTAGCGTAAGGACCGTGGTTTACCGCAGTATGAAACATTTACTATGAGTCACAATACCATCCCAGAGCTAAAAGCCCTACAACCCTTCATTAGGTACAGATTTAGCCAAAATCTGCAAAAGATTATTTTTAATTTTACGTTTGTTCCTCCAAGTATTTACACAATCACCGAAAGCTACATTGAAGCTAATAATGCTACCTCCAGTATATGCCAGGGGCTGTCTGGAAAGAGACCCCAAATAAAGTACTAGTTTGCCAGTTAGCCCCTGAACAATTGCTAAAAGTCGTCTTTCATTTGGCATTTCCAAAGAATTGCAGCAAAAAGTATACAACCACCCTGGCTTTAAATAGAACAGAGTTAGTAGTACTCTGTTAGGCATTTTTGTTCATTATACATTCTTTCCTCCAAGTATTCACACAATTACAAGATGCTACATTGGACCTAATAAACCCCAGCCAATTAGATGGTAAATCATCTCCTTACATGTGATAATTTGGTCGTCCATCTCGCCTGGCTGTATTTCAAAAACATTTGGGTCCATTTGAGCGTTGAATCTCAAATGATCTAACAAATAGATGTAATCATCTTCTTGGAGATTGTTGAAAGCAAAAACATTTCCTTTTCCCATCTTCTGGCTCTGTTGACATTGAGAGATCCTGGTGGACAGCGGCAAAATAGTGGCTATATTGATTCAACCGGTAAAGTTGGGCAGGAGCCGTTCCCATATTTTACCAATCAATAACACTTGATCTAAGTTGAAATTGCCCAGCTCTTCACTACTTCTTTGAATTATGGCAGACCGCAACAGACAGATGTTAGCTAGCATATACTGCCACCCACTGTACCGGAATACACATATTCACGGAGAGAGTACACAGTTTTACGGTCTCTGCCCACTGTAGTTTCAATAACTCGCAGGTGATTTCTTTTGAATGGCAGTCTGACAAAATTAAGAGCCTATTTTTATAATGTATATGAATACGGAGTGCAGAAATGATTCAATATTAAAGCATTAGACCTCTCTAAAGGCATCAGTCATACAAAAGTTATATTTAAATCAAAATTGGTTCTCTTGTAAATTGGCAAGAATGACTCACTTTAGGCTATTTGAAAATTAAATAATCTCCAAGATGTCCTTGTTTATTAAAAAAGCCATGGATATTTGGTTGCAATTTCAGTTTAACCAACCTTATATTCAAGATATAGAAATTGATAAAAAAGGTATTCTTTGACAAAATGTTTAAAACAGAAAAAATCTTTGTAATGTCACAGATGCAGTTAACTGTTATTTAGAAATTCCTGTTATATCCAAAAGTATATAAAAAAATTATTGTAGCATTATCACGAAATTGGATCAGACATGTGGAAAAGGGAAAAAGCAAAGAACTTGTCTGCTGGCCCTGCAATGAAAACCATAAGTAGTTAAAGAAATTGTGATAATAAAGATGTATTCCAATTCCATTTAAGGAGTAAGAAATTGACAGCTGTGCCATATAAATAGTTGGAGAAAGATTTTTGATGTTCAAATTCTGTGGGACACTAGATTCAAAACATAGAATGTTTTAATATATATTATACAAAACTTTGGTAACCAATAGAAGCTTAGTCTTTCTGCAGATTTTGCAGCAAGGAGGCAGAATGACTACTGTAGATCATCTACTTTGGTTTTGTCCATATGTAGGTTGTTTTTGGTCAAAAGTACAGGTGTGGTTGAGGAATTGTAACGTTTCTCTAGAGCTAATAGTACAGATAGCAATGCTTGGGGACTTGAAGTCATAAGTCATCAATCAACAATATTATATTTATAAAAATAAAAAATATTTAATTCATAAACATGGAAATTATGAGAATTGAAACGTTCCTTATTATTGTGAAGCATCACAGTAAACAATATGGTTGGTTTTAAGCTAGATGGGAGGGGTTAAATAGAGCTGAAGGTTAGGACCAATAACAACAAGATCTGTCAAATAGGCAGATCTGTATATAGGCTCAGAATTATTGTAATATACTGTAGCGCTGTCAGAAATATCTGGCAAATATAAGAAAGTGATGGATATTACAATTAAAAGGTTAGTAATAAAAAAATTATACTGTTTGTGAAATGCAAATAGTATGTATTAGCTAGAAATTAAAGCTGAAATCTCACGGTTTATTAGTTTACTAAAAAATAAATATATACACACAAATATAAACACACACACACACACAGTTACAAAATCAGTCTGGATGATATAAAATTCATTAAAAAAAGCATTTTAATAAACAAATGACAGTTTCAACATTTTATGATTGTGTAGATAAGTATTATCTCTGTTTTGCCCCTCGAGGCTTTGTTTATTTTCTCAAGTCTTTACGGATTAAAATACTGATTATTTTGGCTTAAAACCTTTGCACTTGTCTTTATTCCACAATCACACCATGGAATCCTACAGTTATGACAAACATGGACTAAAGTAAGCCTAGTCCTGGACTAAATAATCAAGTTGAATATAAATCTCCATGGATCTTGCTTTTTTGTCCAAGACTAGGCTTACTCCTTGTCCATGAAACCGTCCCTATATCATGTCGATTTTCTCTCTGGGCAGGACCGTACAATATGTGGGCTATGTTAAACCGTACAGCTTCACAAATGGAAAGAACAACACCATAAATGTCTCTAGCCAGCCACAGACAAATAACTTGACGTGTACTGTATATCATGATCGTAGAAAATCCTGCATTATCTCTTCTTAAATTATATCTATTTCAAGGGATGAGTATAAATAGCCTTGAGAGGAGCATTCCTAATACACATTATGTCATGAGCGTACACAGTACACTATCCACAGTACATGAGAAGCAGCATCCATCTTAGATCAGGACGGATCTATGAGTCATACGTCTATGGAATGAGGTGCAGACATTGGTGTTAAAGCCCTTTGAAATCTTATCCCCATGTCCCATGAAGGGCCCGGAGCCTTGGGCCAGCTATGTAAGTATATGCTAATGACATTGGCTGTCTTCCTGAAGAAATAGAATATTGTTGAAATCTACAGCCATACGGGTAATGAGAACTGACAGGACTGATTCTTCCACCCCACACCCCTAAACTGACACACTTCCTTACACCAGGAGAAGGGTTCAAGCAGGCCTGGAAAATTTTGAGTGTGTCCTTGTTTTTTACAATGATAGTGAGAAACAAACATTCATGCAAGGATAGTGACAGAGGTTTGGTTGATGGTAAATGATTCAATTGGGGTAAAAGTTCGAATTAGAGGCAGTGTTAGTTTTAACCTAACTATTTTGTTGTCATATATGAAGTCTGTCATTTTACATGCTCTGTACCCTAGCAACTTAAAACTGATCCAGGAATTGCCACAACCATTCATCATTCTTTCCCTCTAATCAAGGACTGATTTAGACCTCGGATAGTAGGTGGGTGCAATTAAATATCAGTACAAGAGAAAAACAGCAGGCCATGAAAACTCAAAGCATAATTGTTGAATACCCATACTCCAACTCTCTGTTCCATTGAAATCACAGAATTGTACATAAGGTAACTCCAGTGTTGAGACTAAAATTGTCAAATACATGGAAACTAAATTTGTTCAGGTTACCCACGATGAATGTCAAAGTTATAAATTGCATGGCAATTTAAATTTCAAGTTGTTTTCCTCCATTGGTGATGCATTATTTACAACAAAGATGTTGTCTTCTGCAAGCAGTTTCCATTTGATCTGATTAGATTTACTTACCATGAATACATCAACAAATGCTTCCACACTGATGGAATATTTTATCATAAATAACATGCAATATAAAAACCCACTGATTTGCCGTCGATGTATGATACAGTCATCTGGCCCACTTGTTCCGGATGATAGCCATATAATCTGTGATTTAGCTTGTAGCACTGCTCGGAGGGTGTGTCCCTTTAACGATAAGTCTTTTTGATAGGCATACACCCACACTGTCACCATGTATGGGATCGACATTAAACATCAGATTATTAGGTGTGCTTTCTAAAAACACCTCTTTAGAAATCCTTAATACACATTAGATGTGCTTGCTGAAGGCATGGCACAACACTTCTGTTTGAATCTTAAATAATTATTATTAGACGTACTTGCTGAATCAAGGCATATCTTGAAATTTTCATATTTATAAGGTATGCTTGCTGAAAGCAAAGCACATCTTTTGAAAAAATTAATACTTATTTGAAATACTTTTAATGCAAAGTATAGCTTTTTAATACCATTTTCAATATTTGAACTACAGTATAACTTTAAAATTGCATGAAAGCTGGCTTGGGAAGTAGGAGTTTGCATGGAATATATTACCGCTTTTAAATAGTTATATATATAAAATGTAACGGTCTCCCCCCTGATGGCCATTGCGGGCTCAGGGAACTGAGCCTGCTCCATGTTTTATGTACTGCTTTTTCTGTTTCCACAGACATTTCACCTCATTCAAATCACCTGTCATTTCATAGCAATCAATACTGCTGCCCGTTAACCATCATTAGTGTCATATTTAAGTTCTGTGTTTGCTGTGTCAGATTGTTGTTCATTGTTTCTATGTTGTGTGGATGTAGGTTGTCTTAGGCTCCATTATGAGGACCTGACATGTGTTTACTTCATCCCTGTATGTACTGTTGTTGTGGTTTCTTTTCTGTATGTGATTTAGCTTTCTACCCTGTGTGCTTTGTTTATGTTCATTTCCCGCTCTTTTAGTCATTTGATTTACTCACATGTTTCAATTATCCAATAGTCTTTCTTAATTATCTAACCAGCTGCATTCACTAGTTATTAGTTATGTATTTAAGTCCAGTCCTTAAGTGTTTGTAGCTGTCAGTTATTGTTGTATTGTCGCCCATGTAGTGGTGAGTTTCATTTTGTACTCCTTGTACAGTGATGGCCGCACCTCAGCCCAGGGTACCTCCCTACAATCTGCAATCGCATTAGAGTCAAAATTGTTCCAACTCAAGAACAAAAAACATTTTGGTGTAATTATAATAATAGTGGTAGGCATATGGTTAACAACAAAGTTATTTTGGCTGACCTTAGCCAGCATTAACTGAGGTTCGTTAGCATTAGCATGCATTAGCTAGCATTAGCTAACATGACATTAGTCAGCATTAGTTGGCTTATTGAGTAGCTTCAAGTTTACAACCATCACTACACTATGTCAATGTTGTCTGTCAGTATTTACAATTAACTAGCATACACCTGGTGTTAAATATTATTTGTTTCAGTTAATTATCATCAACTGACGTTAGCTAGAATTACCTGTCATTAGCGTCAGCTAGCTCCCAATGAATTGCTATGAAACATTGCTATATTTATCATCACCCTCCAGGTGATGCAAAGTCTTTGGTCATCTGGCATGAACCGCACATTTGAGATCTCCCCAGAGTGGCTTGATGATAGTTTGGAGACTGTGATGGCCACTCCAGAACCTTCACCTTTTTCTGATGTAACCACTAAAGGGTCAACTTGACCTTGTGCTTAGCGTCATCTTTGTGGTGGAATGTCCAAGAGCGTCCCATGCGCTGCTTTTGTGCAGAAGAATGCTAATTGTCTGCCAGTTTTGTCCGATAACATGCTGCATTCATCTTGCCATCAATTTTCACAAGGATCCCCATGCCGTTAGATCTCACACACCCTCAAAAAATATCAGTTAGCCACCACCATGCGTCACAGTGGGGATAGTATTCTTCTCACTATAGGCCTTGTTGACCCCTTCAGGGAGGTGACCAAGAACCTGTTGGTCACTCTGACAGAGTTCCAGTGTTTCTCTGTGGAGAGAGGAGAACCGTCCAGAAGAACAAACATCTCTGCAGCACAGACGGAAGCCACTCCTCAGTAAAAGGCAAATGAGAGCCTGAATGGAAAGCATAATGTCTGGAGGAATCGAGGCACCGATCATCACCTGGCCAATACCATCCCTACAGTGAAACATAGTGGCAGGATCATGCTGTAGGCATGTTTTTTAGCGGCAGGAACTGGAAGAATAGTCAAGGAAAGATGAATGCAGCAATGTACAGAGACATCTTTGCTAAAAACCTGCTCCAGAGCGCTCTGGACCTCAGACTGTGGCAAAGGTTCATCTTCCAACAGGACTACAACCCTAAACGTAACCCGTGGATTCAGCGTGTTCAGTCCTTTAAGAGACACACAAAAAGTTTGTTATTTCCGGTCCTGACACTGGAGGCAGCCTGAGAGTGGAGCCTGCAACTGAAGCAGCCTGACACTGGAGATCTGCAGCCAGACGCTCTTGAACAATCAAGGTTATTTAAACTTTTGATCATGGTCCGTTGGGTGATTTCTGTTATCAGTATGGTTTACAAAGGGGGCAAACAACTATGTGATAATTAATGGCTTCATTTGATCACTATTCTTACATAACAGTCAGATTGGCAAAATAAATGCTGAGATTTCTCAATTTCTGACAGGGTATGAAAACTTATGAGCACAACCGTACATTCTGTAATACAGTTCATCAATTCATGGTAATATTGTGAGACCTGGAATGAAATAATTTTTAGGTATTATGTTTTATGTTGACTAAAACGACATGCAAGTATATTTAATAGGATCAACCAAGCATATCCAACATGTTTATAGAATTACGCCCAGTAAATTACAGCCATCATAGGGTTAGGTGTAATGTAGAGATTTTTAAATGGGAATTTATTAAGTACCCAACACTTTGTACCCAACAAACTCTGCCTAACTGTGTGTATCTATCCTCTATGCCAGCACCAGCAGCCATATCATCCAAAGCCAGTGCCTGTGGCTCCGCCCTCTGTGATGGTTCCGGAGTGGCTGGTCACCATGCCAGGGTCAAGGGTTTTGCTCGTTACGCCCGCGTTAGAGGCCCTGTCCGCCTCATTGCCAGCTGTGCCAAACCTCTGTTCCTGAGGAGGGGGTGGTTCCCCCTACTCCTCACTCAGAACAGGGCTCTATCCCTCTCATACCTCCCAGGGGACATGGCCCCTGTTCAAACCCTCGACCCACCGACAACTGCATTATAGACCACCTGGGGTCCACCTCCAGGAACTGCAGTAAGGACTAGGGTTGGGCATCGTTTTGATTTTAACAATTCTGATTCCAATTCCAATTCTTACTTTCGATTCCGGTTCTTATCGATTCTCGATTCCGATTCTTTAATAAGAATCGGAATCGAGTGGAAAACAAAGGACCGCTATTGACAAATTTACATTGATTACATTATTCACAGACTTTAGGTCACAAATACAATCAGTACAAAAGACCGGCTGTAGACATTTACATTGAGTACAAAAGAACTGGCTGTGTACATTTACATGAGATTGAAATGTCCCACCCCGGGGGGGGGGGGGACATACGTTTGACTCTGTGGAACTTTCCTCCATATTTTGGCCAGCCAACTATAAGTTATCTGTAAAGAGAAACATGACATGTGCAACACAGTGGTATGTGTATACCAAAGTTTTCCTTTATGGGACAGTCAGGAAAACATCAAATATCATACTATTTGGTCCATTGGCTGGTGTTTTACATTTGATGTTCAGTTGGTCTTTACATTCAGCTGTGTGGTCCAGGAGGAGTGATGCTTCACACCTCGCTGCATCCTCTGTATTTGCGTCTCTAAGGAAGCAATAGGTGTGGGGTAGCCAGCCAGGTGCCAGCTCTTAATATCTGCATATCTGTCCTGTAAACCTTTTAAACTTCCACTACATGGACAAAGTAACATTGTGAAGCCTATATATATAATGCATGTTTCTTAACCCTTATTTATTGTAAATAATACAGTGTTTTTCAATTTGATGTATATTTGGGAAGATTGTGCACTGAGTTTAGAGATTGTTTTTTGTTGTGTTGGAGAATCTGAGCTGGGTAGAACTATAAAAATTTCTTATTTTTATTCTAATTGAACCAGGGCTTAAAGTTATAAAGGAAACTGAATTTGACTGAGTTATTTCAAGGGTGCAACCACAGTTTTGTTTGTGATTGTTTCTGTTGATTTATGTCCTCATTGTGTATGTACTTTATTATAATTACTGTGCGTCATTGTATATGTTTACATGTCTTCACAGGGCGCAGCTGAAAAAGAGATCTTGGTCTCAGTCTGTTTTCCCTGTTAAAATAAAGTTAAAATAAAAAAATAAAAAAACAGTGTGAGCATCTGGTTTGGCAAATTGACGCAAATGAGGAAGTCCCTTAAACATGCATTCTATCTGAATTCCAGCTGGGGGCGATATGTCTGTATTGCAAAAGAGCTCGGTTTCTGTAACAGTCTATAAGATTGAGAGACACTTATCCTATATGTATTACCTCAGTTAATGAGTATATTGCCTCAATCGCTAGATTTCAGCCTTCTGTATTATATAATGATGTTCATTTTTTGAATTATGGTCTAGTTGATTTTAAAATCAGCGATAAAGCAAAGGGGCGTTTAGGGCGTGGGTATGGCGTTTAGTTGTACGACAAGACACTTGAAGGAGTTGGCAGTTTCGTTTTTTTGGTAAGTAATGTTACATTTGTTTTACATTTTGTTTGAATACGGTTTTTCGTTAGCATCCCAATTAATATCAGTTAGCTAGCTAGATTACTCCTCCCTTTCGTCTAAAATCGTCACATCCGCAACCAAGATGTGTGCGGCTGTAATGGCAAATTCGATGACTCAAATCAGATCTTCACAAACCAATGGGTGACGTCACACATGGTTATATCCAGTGATTTATACAATCTATGGGTGCAACACATAGGAGCAAAACAGTTGTGTCCCAACACGTAGAGGAAATTGTTTCATGAAATGTGTCTGTCATGTTATCTTCTTAATTGCTTCGTGTATATGTCTGAGATAAATAATCATAAAAGGCAAGACTGACCTTTAGCAATGTTAGAGTCTAGTTTTGTCTGTAGATGCATTGGAGGATTTTCCCATGACGATTCATCACCAGCACTCACCAATGTACAGCTCTCCTCATGTTTAACAAAGTTATAAGTGCCAACAATTATTACAATGTCGATTACGATGTGAGCAAAGGCTCATGAATATATTCATTTTAATCCGATTTTTTGAATAAGCATTAAAATACATAAGAGGTTATTGTTATTAGCTCATTAAAAAGATACACTTGTGTTGCCATCAATACATACAGTATAGAAGCATCTTTCTCATCTATTTAACTGTACTGCCTTCCAAACTTTGTACAGTCACAACGTCAATAAAATTTTGGCTTCTTTTTCTACAATATGGCTTAACCCACAGGTAAAACACAAAACACAACCTGTTTTCTCAAATGCAGTGTTTTAAAGGAGTGTTCCACAGTAAATCAGTTTCATAGTATACCATTTACAAACGTTACCATAGATGATTTATGTCATATACACGTCTGTTCTTTTTCAATTTATCAGAGAAAAACCGATAGTATATTTCAGTTCCTTTCGCATCCACTGGGGGGCTTCTGTTTAAGTCTAAACTTGAGTTACCACAACTCCCAGAATTCCAAGCGAATTTAGTGCCTGTCCCCGCTTGAACACACCGACACAGAACATGGGCAATTCAACAGCACACCTCTGTAGAGCTGACGCTAGAAAGTTATACATATTTGTTTTTAAAATTGTAGTCTAATTTCTATTCATCATGCCCGTTTGGTGTTCTGTACCTG